>JAAXNX010000568.1:0-26796 GCA_036491905.1 Folsomia manolachei | reverse complement strand
TCAGTGTCCAAGTTGGCGATATAGCTGAGACAATTTCTGTCTGCGCCATGTCCTTTCTTTGTTCTTCTTTTCTTGGGATACTTGGCTAACTTGTGAACTTGGAGATCATCAGGGCTGAACTTTGTTCTCTGTCTACGTCTAACATAATCTGACACCTTGGTGCAGTCGCAGTCTCAGAGTGAAGACAAGGCAAGCTCAAGGCTGGAGTACAACTTCAGCATTATGGTCACTGACTGTTAATCCTCTTCAACATGTGAAAATGGTGATTTTTTAGGAATCCAACGTTAACCAGAAGGTTGGAGAGGGTGACAAAAAGCTAGAGTTTCCTTTCTAATTCGGAGTTTGCATCAAATGGAAAGAGGGTAGTTACGCAGGCTGTTATTTGGGTATAAAGCGTGTGATTTACTCACTCCGGTGCGTTGTTCTTATCCTGATTTATTATCCTTTTTCCCGTCTTTGTCCAACTCCAACCACTAACACGTTATTCAGTGACCCTTAACCCGGCTTGTTTTTATGCCTGTGAATCCCGTTGTTCTCTTGAAATACCAATACAACAATGATTAAACGACACTGTAATAAAAGACGAGTAGAAGTAAGTACCAATAGTTCAGGGATTTGGACACGAGTTTTGTTAAAAAATACTAAGCATTTCTGCAGCTAAAACGACAATACTAAAACAGAATTCAAGGGCAGTACATAGCTGAAATTGAGAACTTGCCAAAGTTAATTTAGTTGTCAACATTGTTTGAATAATAGCCGTGCCGTTACGGAAAGATTTTCAATCATTGAAAAAATGCTGATGGCGCAGTTTTACATCCAATAAAATAATATGCACAAATATTGTTGCTACAATAGAAGAAAGTCTTCCAACATGATATCAGTGAAAGGAAAGAAACCACAATCCATGAAGTATAATCTAGCATTTCTCCAGCCCTTGTCTGACCTGAGATTCAGCATTGTGATTTTTGGCGGAATGCCCGACAAGGATAAGGCTGAGTGCCTTCTTCCATCGGCTGAATCAATGACCCTCGATAAATTATTATGTTGAATGTACACTGGAAATTACGCGTATATCTCTTCCGATCTCTAAACATTCCCTCGTTGACACACCGCACCGCTATCACAACTAAAGATTGCTTGATTTTATTCTCAGTTGTATTCGTCGTACAAGAATATCGTAAGATTGCCAGAAACGTTTCTCGATTATTGCTATTTGGGTTTGAATTTGGACATTTACACGGCAGTTACTATCTATTTCCCTTGGCCACACCGCAAGAATTGTGAAAATCCAAGTACGACAAGAATAAGATTGGTGGAACGATATAGTTTATGCCCGACAAAGACTTGACTGGCCATCTAGAAGAAGCTGAGACGGAGATTCATGGCTCAGGAATGCAATGAACGGATCATAAATTTTATCTGTGGCATTGTCCGTCAACTCGCAAAACTCATTGAGTCAACTCACTCGAGGCACTTGACTTGAGAGGACACGACATGACCAATATTGTCTCATTTGCTCTCTTCATGTCCAGCTCTTGTGGGGATAAGTGTCGGACGGAGAGTTACCTATTTTTTACCAGTGTCCCTGACACTTGCCGTCTCAAGCTTGGTAATTTACGAGTAGGTTTCTTACAGGTGCCGTCTAATCTTGCATCTGGAGAAGGTGGTAGTTAAATGTTGTTGAATTGCGATGGTTTGGCAAACGTGCAAAATTATATGAGGAGAGAAAGCGCATTATACTTTAGTGATGGTTGAGGTTACTAGAGTTGGGTTCAAAGATCGGCTAGGTCGAGAAGAAGACGGGCAGATGCCTAAATTCCATTGTCATCTCAATCCCCTCCACAAGTACAAGATTTATGGAATTGTCTCCGGACTTGAGCATTGAAATAAATTGAAAGGATTCTCTGTCAGGGAACGAACTAAACTATTATAGGCACCAAACCTTGAGAGTTTCATCTGTGCAATGCTGGATCTGTATTGAACTCTTCTACCAGTGAAACTGAGAACCACGCCGAAGTAAAGATCCCAAATGCAATTCCATTTTGAAACTTTTTGTGTATCAAGTCAATGCAATTTATTGTTTTATTTTGTATATTATACAGCAACCTTTCAATTCATTTTTGCAAAATATTTATTTACAATTCGGAATCAAACAAATTCAATAACACTTCTTTTAAAAAAATGAAAAGTTTACAACTTCTTAGAATGTCATATTTTTTGTTCAGATGTAATCCAGTTTCAGGTTTAATTTTGAAATAAATATGAATCGAAATTGAACCACCAGCATACATTTCACATCTAAGAAATAGTCTTAACTCGCAAGTAAACAAAACAATGGGCCAAGTGAATTAAAGTGACGTGGGTCATTAACGCAATAAAAATATTTAAATTCACTCACCCGGATCCTCCTGCACATAAAGTTTGAGTGCATGAGACCAATAGAATCTTACATCAGTTACATTGCATATGCTCACTCACACAAAAGAGAAAGTAGAATGGACCAGAAGTTGGTTGGTTAAAAGAAGTGACTACCACCTCACTCGCATTTAATTACACAAACGAACAAGGAATAGGAAAGGACCATAAAAGACGCTGTGACTGCGGGGCAAGCATTAGAAAGTGAGAATGAAGATTACAGGCAATTTCTCTGAGTGTTAATTACCCTGGCGTGGTCTAACTAATGTAATGGATCTTGTAGAGAAAATTCTCACTTACTTCTTTCCTCGTCTCATTCCCACTAAAACTCTGGCTGGAGAAAATGCTCCATTCAACCGGCCCCCATGCACCGGTTTGTTTTTACAAAGAAAAGTAACATCCCGTAAGAAAAGTGGCTGAGTGGATAATGGTAGAGGAAAGAAAGCAATAAACTCTTAAACCGTGTCGACCTTTCTCCACGCCGGCCTTCCTATTTCAAACACTTAACCAAACCATTCAACTGCATTGCTATTGACACTTTACTCTTCTACCATTCTCATCCACTACGCAGTCTAACTGCTGGGTGATGGGATTTACCTCAACCCAAAAGAATGAGGTGCCATAATGTCTTGGGTGAAGGTTAGATATAAAAACAATAATACTAGTACTTCATGTCAGAGTCATGCAAACCAGAAGCGGAATTGTAGTTGCACGAAAAGCAGGACATTACTCAGAGACTCGGTTGTTGGTTGATTTAAAAATGCTTATCCACACTGACCACCAGGACCCAACAACACATGGTTAATGTTTTGTTTCGTTGGGTGAGGGTCGATGAAATAGCGTTGAAATGTTGGGGAATGAGGTGTTTAATGATAAACAACAAGGGGAGCCTCAGTTTGCAGCTTATGTTTTCTCACAGAAAAACATCACGACGCCTGAGGAATGATTATTTCTTTGGATTAGTCGGACTTGAAGTTAGTTGATAGAGCAGTGAATGGATCGGGCATTTGGAAATGATGACCAACACTGATAACCATGATAAAACCATGTTTAGGGGACAAAAAATTGTAGATTTTTGAGTTGATCCATTACCCATTTTCGGGGAACACATCAGGAATGTTTCATTATCATTCGAAACCAATTGGCTGTTGCTCAGTTTTCTAGACACGATGGTGATCAACAAAATGTAGAATTTGTTTTACTGGTCATTTATCCTTTGTCTCGTATTTTTACAAGAATTGTAATGGGGGAGAAGTGAAAACAAATAAAAGCTCTGGAGAGCACCAACCACGGCTCCCTTTGACAGATCTGACATCCAAGGAGGGAGCACAAGTGCGTCAGTCACTCATACTACAACGATCATGAAGTAGAGACAAGTCTTGTCGTAGATTTGTAGGTATTACACAATGGATTTATATGTGATCGCACTTGACGCCAGTTGAAGTTGATGTGGATATCTGAAACCAGAAATATTGAGACTGCTCGTCATCCTTGCATTACATTTGTTTGTTGTCGGTATTTCAGCCCCCTCTTCAACACTATCTCCTACAATTTACTCACTTTTTTTCTACAACTCGTAATGATCTCAAAGACAAACTACCACCATCCTCACGTTCTTTTGGATGGATGGAATTGACGAGGCCCTTTTTCCATCACATCAATTACAGTCAACAGAAATAATCACACGTTCACCAACCACTCAACGAACCACCCACCCACCCACCTATCCAGCCAAGCACCTAAAACATAGCCCACTCAATTCCTCTATCCACTCAACAACTCTCACCCTTTGTGTTTTTAGGAAGAATTGGGGTTGAGTAGTTGATTCATGTGGTGAGAAGGTAAAAGTGGAGAAGCACGTAGTTCATTTCATCCCTCATCCATCCCTGAACTCAAATCGGATGAGTGAAACATGTTTATGGGTGCTTGATAAGTGAATTCCCATGCTAGTGGTCAAACCACATCAAAAATACAAAATTTGATCCCTGTCAAAACCAATAAAGCTCGAACAAATTCGGGCTGGACTTTGTCAGGAGGGAAGTTAGATGGGATGATGAGTGAAAGAATAGTCTAGCTAAAAATAGTGCTACATGTTTTTCTACTTAAATGGTCTAAATGCACTTAAAACTTGCTTTAAAGGTTTAAATATTTGTCAAAATTAGCAGGGTTAATGTCCATGTTTTATAAATTGAACATTAGAGCGATGAATTGCTGACAAAATTTTGAAAATATGATGTGATAAACAAATCAATTTATTCCTCAAAGTATTGCCGACCAGCAAAACTTTGTTTGTGAAAAGAATACACTGACTGAAGCAAGTGCCAAAACATGGTGCACTCGTGTTTAGTTTTAATAAGAAAGTCATTTAAAGAAGACGTGTTTGTATGTACCTACATAATGTGGACAAGAAATATCGACCAAAAAACGAAATCTGTCTTGTGGAACCACTTAGTTCCTTCTTAAAGAAAACTTTTTCTCCAAGAATGTCATGGTTTAGAAAAGTGGGGAAGCAGTGGGACAAATTGCGGTGTGCAAGGGCTGATTGAATGCCTGAAACAGAAAAGCAATCTAACCCCACCAAGTTCTTTCCACCACCAAACCAAAACCAATGCGAAGAAGAAACTTACTTATTTTTGAAAAGCCGAGGGATATGCTGCCAAAACTATATAAAACCAAGTTCCCTGCCCTCTCCGGCTCTTTTTCTCCGAGTAAATTCATCTCCGCTATTTCATTCCTTCTTTCTCTGCCCAATTTCCATTTGTTATTAGTTAAATTTGGATAAGGTTCCGGATTCAAGAGAAACTTTTTTCGGGAGATTTCTATTTTCTTAATTTGAACCTGCAAGTTAAGAAAAATCGTTTGGTTAAATTAGCATGCATGAATCAGCATCAGCTCTAGTCGTGCCGTGTTGGACTCCGTTCTGGGTGGGTGCGTCCCGCAATTCAAGTAGACTTGGAATTTGTTTGGGGTGGAACTCGTATTTTCGGGATTGTGTGTGGTTTGGTAAACATTTGGAAATAAATGACTTTTCACTCATTATATATACCTTGCCCATCTGCTTTCCCTGCACATCCGGCACCCACAACTAAACGAACCTTACTTTTGAACCCGACATAATACAATTCTCAATCTGCTTTGATTGGGGTGACGCCGAGAGAAAGTAAGGAGAAAAAGAAGGAGGAAAGACTTTCCACGTAATTAGTAATTGACGGCTGTAGGAATGAGTGGATTCATGTAAGTGAATGTGTTCGGGAGGAAATCTAATTGTTCTCATTCTTTCTTTTCTAGATACATTCCTAGAAAGAAGCAGCAACGAACCAGAATTTGTCGAGGACATCAGAAACGTCACAGTACCAGCGGGTCGAGAAGCAGTACTTTCCTGCAACGTGGCCAACTTATCCAGGTTTAAAGTGAGTTTACACCATTCCTTCCAGTTCACTTTAGTTTTCTGTTTTGTTGTTTTATGTGACAAAAATTCATTGTAATCGGTTGCTGTTGTGTGGGCCATAAAAAGCATCTCGGTGGATTCTGTACCACTACCAAATAAACGAATAGAGAGGGGAGTATATGACCCAACATCACGATCACACCGAACCAACCACAAGAACAGGACACAAATAACCCACCGTCGCCTGTTTTAAAACATCGTTCCAGTTCAAATCACAACCGTCTCCATTTCCTCCTCCTTTCTAACCTGGTTATGTGCTACTTTCACTTCATGATACGAGACGAGGATACACTTCCAACCAAACTGAATAATGACATAAAACGACCTCCATAAACCCACTAAGAAACATTCTTACTTGCTATACGTCACTACTATGCTAGAATGTCGGGATAAAATGTCTCTTTTCACTCTAATGTCGCGTATTTCACACGCATCTGCTTTGATTTAGGATTTTTTGATGGCCACCTTAGATTTCATTGTTGTTTCTTTCAATTCGGTAGAAAATGTTTACATGATGCAAGTTTTTATTAGTCTTAATAATCATTAATATGATTGGGAGATTATATGTTTGGCAAATTTTGATTTTAATGATTCTGTAAACATCACTTGCACTAAATGAGCAACAATGACAAAAATACATATTTTTTCCTTTTTCAATTTGTCACAGTATTTGTCATAAGCAAACGTATTAAACGAAACAAAGGAAATGTTTACCTACGCAAAGATGCAAATGAAAAAAGTGCATTCGCCTAAAGGTGGCCCCATAGCGTGGGAAGATTATTAACACTTAAGAAGAGAAGGATATCCCGGAAGGGTGGAAGGAACTCATTTTACGACAATGTCTCAACCATCCATGCAGAATAAAAAAAGAAGAAAGAAAGGCACAAATGAATATAGGTCCCAAAATATGAGTATGATGATTACTTTCTATTTACGACCATCTGCAATGGATGGATAAAACATCGTCAGTCTTTAGTAGACGACCCTCCAGCTCTCGTCTTGCTTTGCCTCCCCTGTTTTCTCCTGCAGCTCTATTTATTTTCCTATGCCTCATATACAGGAATCACACTTTCATTCCTCATGAGTCCGTATGCATCACTTTTATTTTCCCTCCCCCGTAACAGCAGCCTGTGGTATTTCAGGCCATGTTGTGGACAAATCCTCCCCTTTGTGGCTAAATCTCGGTTTAAAATCATCATAAAAATTTATGGAATTGTGTATCGTCCCTTGGGTTGTAGTGGTTTGGTCTGGATCTGGATTTCCCTGCATATGCACACTCAACCACTTAAGTGTCGACCAGAAGCTTTTTCCCGACATCATAAGTGAGCTGACTTTTACCACTTAACTTCAGAATAAGAGAGGAGTAGTCTGCTCAGAACTAACATGAAACATCAATTTTAATACCACTGTCATTAAATTGCCACTAATCCTACTGCACCACTGGCTTTTAGCCCAGTGGACATTTTGAAATATCTCTCAATCTGGCCCACAAAAATGGAAATGATAAAAACGAAATATATCAATGTGCCTCTTGGTCAATGGGAATTTATGAGGAAACCACTAAATTTCAACCAGTTGTGTGTGAATATTGCTCTAGTTTCTGGAATTAATTGTTATTTAATGTAACTATAAAACATGATTTTAATTAAAAGGTTGGTTGGATTCGAGCCGAGGACCAAACGATTTTGACTCTAGACACGAAAGGTAGACAGACTAAATATTTATAAAACTCTCTATACTCAGGATTTTGCATTAATTCACTATTTTGCAGTTGTCACCCACAATGGGAGAGTGACTGTAACGCACGATGGAGCTCAAACATGGAATCTACATTTACGACAAATTCGAGAATCTGATCGTGGATGCTACATGTACGTCTTGTGTTATTAAAGCTATAAATGAAATGTATTTATTAATATGGACACTAATTTAACAGGTGTCAAATCAATACGGCCATAATGAAGAAACAACTGGGATGTGTGGATGTGCACGGTAAATATTTAGAGAACATTGCAAAAAAAATTGTCATGAGTTTGTCATATCAAGAAAAAACTGTTGGACAGATCAGGATCGTTAAATTCTTACCGTATCATTGTAATTGCGATACTTTACGATGTATCACTTCAACCTGACAAATAATGTTTTATGGGAAACCTCAGAGAACTAAATTCGACCACAATAACGAGTTTACCAATAAGTTCAGTAATACAGCAATCCTGAAACATTTTGTGTTCTATTTTCAAATGAACAACCATCTGCCTTCTCCTGTCCCTGTCCTTGATTAGAACAATGGAATGCAGGCAGTACTGGACTTGTACTGGTGTGGGATGAACTAAACGTGAGGTTTGGCTCTGGGATCCATTTAATTTCCCGTGATTCATAGCCTCCTGAGTAAAGATTTTAGTTGTTGTAACAGGGCGGATTTCTGTCACTTTAGCTTGAATAGGTTTTCTCACCCTTTGATCACAACCCAAAAAGTTTGAGCCTCTACCATTGCCTTGGCCCGACAGTAACTCTCTCCTCCTCATAAATAGTCAGATGGCACATAGCACCGGAGAAAGGTTCATGTTGACTTTCACCACTCGTCATATTCACCACCCACCATCCTCCTTTCCCCACCAGTGCCCATGCAACCAACGTTGTAATTAATTAAGCAAGCAAACGGATGGCACGAACGAATGAAGGAACAAAGTAAAACTAACTCCACACCACTGCAATACGTCGTAATGTCAACTACTTGCTATGATCTGTCCCCATCCCAAACTACGCATACTAATTACAAACACTCAAATCTGTCTCTATTTTACTCAGCCTTCAGTCCAACGCCCTTTCCCCTGCTTAGCAAACTTCCCTTTGGTTTTAGTTAGATTTTGAATATGGGCTCTGCTCCTGTTCATTTACCCACCAAACTAAATCAGACCGAGGTATTTTGTTCATCCCTCCAGTCAACAATCATTGCATTATCGAGCCCACAAATTTGAGTCAAGTGTTGATGGGAGACAGGTACAGAAGGAAGTTGATAAATGCAGATTTCTATGCATTTCCGTGTTTACTCATGCAATGGTTGCGATGCAGTTTTGGACTGATTGAATACATTTTGAGCAGGTTGGCTGATTGCAAGTCAATGTAGGATTTCAAGGACAAGAGTCGCCGAATTTTGTTTCGTTTCTTACCATTTTTTAGATTCTTAAATATTAAATTATAAATTGTTTTTCATATTTTATGTTTAAAAAAACATTTACAAGATGGAGTATCCCTGCGGATTGGGGTCTTCCCACACCCCAGACACTATTTAATAACGTTTCTGATCACCAGTGCAATGGAACTCTTCCAGTTCCCAACTTTTTTTTTCATATCAACCCATTTCTTATTTGCATATATGTTATGCTCTTCCTTATGAAAATAAGGAAATAAGCAAGAAAAGTCATAACATAACGCTAGTGGTACGAGTACTCAATCCTGTCCCTGAGAAGAAAGTTATTTAGGTGTCTGAATATAAGAATTTGCCACTCTTATGCTGTTGACTTTCTCAATTTCTCCAAAGTTTTTCACTTTTAATGCCCTCCATATAGTTTTCTCACTCATTTCTTGTCTCTCCCTAAGTAAGTAGGTGGCTGCAATATTCTTACTCTTACTGAACTGAATTTATGTCATCATTAACTTGTCATTTATGATGCTACTAGAAATAATAATGGTCGTACTAATGTTGATTCAAGATACATTTACACCTGAAATATGAATTANTCGTACTAATGTTGATTCAAGATACATTTACACCTGAAATATGAATTATTAATTTTCATTATTTTTCTACTTTTATTACTGTCTCCAGTCTCTCCCACAATAATTGATGAAGAGACGAGTGCGGATTTAACGGTTAGAGAAGGAGAAAATGTCACCCTAGTTTGCAAGTTAGTTACTCAACATTTGATATACTGTTTTTCTTTTTAAAAAATTTTTGTTAATGAAAAACTTTACCCGCAGAGCAACTGGACGGCCAAAACCAAAAATTATCTGGAGACGAGAAGACGGTGAAAGCATCATGATGCGGAGAGGGTTACGGGATGTCTATAAAGGTGAGTGTAAAAACTGTGGTGTGGATTTTTGCAAATGTTAGTAACCTCCTAAGGCGACCAACAATTGAATTCAATACTTTCGGGCTTTCCTCTGTATCTGCGTTCTATGAACTTTATCCACGCACCCAACTTATTTAACTAGATCTTGATCCCAAACGTACCCGGAAGCATCTTCACCCCTTGTGCACTACACTCTCTCTTTTTCTTTCTTTCTTCAGAAGGAACACATTACAGAGTCGTAAATACTAATAAAATGCTACTCAGTCCATGATTACACTCATTTTCTTTCCATCGTCGCTCCTATTAAGCAACAGACAGTCAGCTTCGGGAGCCTTTTATTAAATTCTCAGATCTTTTATTGCCCTTGATCTTTGTGGTGAGTGGTGGTTTGTCTCTTGCACCGATTAAAATTTTGTTCCCCCATTTTATTGGTTTCGATTTCAATTTCAAATTTAAACTACGTGAGCTGCATTTAAATATTGGAAAATTACTCGCTCCATAATGATAAAGCTCTAGTCATTCAATAAAAGACAATTTAATAAAATTCTGTAATGAATAATGGGTAAAATCTCGTAATTATTGAATCGTTAATTAAACATTTTACTCAGTTTCACGCACTTTTTGGGTTTCGCCAGCTCTGAAACTGAGTCATTCAGTGAAATGGAGATGAGATGGACGAGATTGAGTTGAGTGAGTGAATATGAACTGTCAACATTGCAGTTGGCATCAGAATTCCGAGTTTTTGTCTTTGTCTCCCGTTTTATCATCCAACTGTGGGGTTGGTACCTTAGTTGGTAGCTAGATTTTAGCAGATCCTGCTGGTGGGTTTGTGCATTGGGTACAGAGATGAGTTGAGCCGAGTTGGAATGTAGGGGAGAAAGAGAAAGTCATAAAGTCGAAATCCAAGTATGATGTGATGAAATGGAATGAGTTTTTTGATGCGTGCTTTGGTTACTACACAGGCCACGATAAAATCGCTGGAGATACGATTCAGTTTATAAGAATGGATAGAAGGCAAATGGGAAGCTTTCTTTGTATTGCGAGGTAAGTAAGGTGGTTATAGAATTGGCTGACTTTTTTAAAAACTAACCATCAACCAATGATCTTTTTGTTCTTTACACGCCACTTACATTATGATGCAATGAACGGACAACTAACAGCAATGACGTTCCACCAGGTACAAAAATCATTTCTTTATAAGAGACGGAATGCTGTAGATGTATCCATCTAAACTAACCTACTATTTTTTCCTTGTTACACAAACTAACTGCTCATCCTTTCTCTTTCTATTATGATGCAAATGGACGCCCGACGAGCAGCCAAGTCAAAACGGATTGTTCTAGATGTGAATTGTAAGGTCCAATTTTTCTCGGCTTACGTCAAATTTACATTTAAATTGCTGATTTCCTTCAGTGAATGAAAAAAAGAACCACGCACAGTAGTAGCTGAGGGAGTATAGAAAGATTGCTACACAGAATAACAATGTCAGATCAGGCTCGACTTTTGTAGTATTGCTTTGTGAACTTGTTGAAAATGAGTATTTGGGTCATGTTTTCACTATTAGAGAACTTTTATTGGCTTGTTTTGAATTGAATTGATTATAAATCGTTTTTAAAAATGGGTTCAGAAATAGACAACAAGAGTAGGTATGTGTAGACAATGCACCTGCCAAAAAATAACAAATGTTTTGTTTGACGTATTGCAGTTCCTCCTCTAGTCAAAGTACAGAATCAGCTTCTTGGTGCGCCCTACGGATCCAATCTCACATTGGTTTGTGAATTACACGTCCTTACTTAAGGAATCAATATAACAATTTTATTGTATTTTTTCAGGTCTGCGAGATACAAGCAATGCCAAAAGTAAGCGTGTGGCGAAAGTTTTTACGAATTGTTTTTAGATGTTTCCCAGCCTATGTATCTATTTTCTTGGTTCAACCTACCAAGGTCTATTAGTAGCCGGCTACAATGTTCACTGCATGCTAGTTGGGCTATACTGAGCTCAAGATCTTTCGTGGAAGTGAGCGATTAATCTTGACAAAAAATTTCTTTGTCTAATTTCTGCAGCCCTTCGTTTACTGGAAGATGGTAAACCGCGGAGAAATGCTCATTGACGGGTTAGTGCTGGGAGGGCTAAAAAATAGGTTATTTTACATCAACAATTTATCATAATCATCTTTTCCTCCGGATCTTCTTTCGTAAAGCCTTCCACTTCTCGGTTTCTCCGTTGCTTTGCCACTTTAGCTGCGAAAAAGTTATTCTTATCATGCATCAACGGAAAGAGGAGCAAAATCATTTAAGCACATTGCTCTGTAGTTGTGGGTTTAAAATGTGTCAGATTTCACCCTGTGGCACATCTTTTTCTTGTTGTCATCATGGACGACTCACTAATTCTTTGGCGAAAAGAAAGGCGAGACGGGAGTCAAAGTCTCAAGTTTTGGATTTGGCTTAAAAACGAAAGAAAATTCGGATTTCATAAGAAGCTTAGTTTCATGGTGGCATGAAGGGTTGGAGAAAATCTGTGTTGCTTTAATACCATTTGTTATTCCAGCTCCAAGTACACCATAGAAGAAAAAAGATTTTCCTACAAGGTCTCCACGAGTCTCACTATTCGAAACTTTGGTCAAAAAGGTAATCAATTAAGATTTAAATGAAAGGATAATTTGTCAATCCTTTTGTTCTTGTTTAATCAATTTTGGAGCGTGTCATTCCATATCATATTTTTAATTTCTTATTTCAGACGTCGGAATTTATCAGGTCTGTATTATATCTATTTTAATATGGTGATAGTTTAGGTAACTAAATTTCAAATTTTTATTTTACAGTGCATTTCCACAAACTCACTAGGTAAAGTTCTATTGCAAACTTGTAAAATCTAATAACACATCTAATCGTGTTTGTAATGTATTTTTTGCTGAAAAAAGGAAAAAGCGAAGGGAATATTCGACTACACGGTAAGCTCCCACCTTACTTTGTTCTAATAATATACCACAAACCTTATTCCTTATATTTGTAATAAACCCATGACGAGTCCAATTCATAAAATTCATTTCAATTTGTTGATTTACCCCAAAGAATTTGGTTAAACTTTATCAATCAACGAAACAAGACAAAAACGATAAAAATTGTCTCGCGGTTAAGAGTGTAATGTAGTGGCACCGCAACTGTGGCAGTAGCATTCATGAAGGATTATGATGGATAAAGATGTAAAAATTGTGAGAAAAGAAAAAGTACACCAAATTTGAGGACAGGCGACAGCAGGGAAATGCAATACATAACTCCTCTAGTCATTTATATAACAGAGTTTGGTTTGGTTGGAAATATGAGACGATCACATTTGACAAGTCATGGGATACCGTACAGCCTCGAGAAAAGAGAAGGATGACAGAAGGGGATGTTTATTTGGTGTTGTGTGCTAAGGAAAGAATGATTGTCACCCGGGGGAAAGTGTGCCATTGTCCCAACTGCCTCAATCCATCCCGTTTTGAAACAGACGCGAGTAAGACGTCTCTGTCATGTCAGTCAGTAATATACGCGGACCAGCATGACTAGCAAGCAGTTGAGCCTGGAGAAAGTGAGATGACGGTTTCTTCCCTACTTTCTCCAAATTATTGTCCTCGTTGGTTCGTGGTTTGGTAGTTTGGTTGGATGAATGATTCTGCTTCGGCTGGGCCATTATTTATCGTCTCAGCATGGTTTTTGCGAGTTTTGCTTTCACCAAACTACTGGAGAACGTTCTACATATCTTCGTAGTTTACCCAGCCAACTGGTTGCACTTTGGAATTGTTGGATGAAAAACTTGGTTCTGGGTTTTGTGCAGTTTAGTTAGTTTAAAGGAGTACAGATACGTAGAATGGGATGATGCAAGTTTTATACTTGTTCTTCCTTGGTGAGGGAGTTATTTAGCATAAAATCGATGTGCACAGCACCCTGTGGTGCCTGGATGGATAAAGTATTATGAATATAACCAACCAAACCACCATAACATCAGTTCCATTCCCCATCAGGACGTGGGATGGGGTTGTGTTGTGTTTTGTCCCATCATCCTCAATAATCTAACGCAATATCAATACCTATCATGATGGTATTAATGGGCTTCAAATTCTTTGGGACCATCTGCTTCTTGCCTTACCATGCACTACATCAGCATCACCATCAGCACCCTGCTGTCTTCACGCAACAAAGCTTTCACCACAACCAAATAGAAATGGGTTGGTTCATATTTATAATGTTTGTTGTTGAGGATATGAGATGATGCGTCGGTCTCTTGTGAAATCTTGACTCAATTTTGCAGTAATGATGTCATTACGCAGAAACGACTGGCTAGTGCTTTGGACGTGTGTTATCATCACAATGGAATGCAACTCGGTTACCATTATTATGCGAGTGTATAATATAATAGCACACATTTTACAATGAAAGAAATGCATTATGCTTTCACCACATGACTCGGTTGGATGCAAGGACAATATTTTTAACATTTCTGGACAATACAATCAAAGCACTAGTGCATTTTATGGGATTTCTCAACCAGCAAAAATATCCTGTTGTGTTTTTGAATGGACGTTTTTCTGATATGGATTTTTTCGTAAAGGCTTGAAATTCTTCAGACTTACATTTCTGGATTTACAAAAGTAATTCAATTTTCCACTTTGCACGTATTACATCAATGTCAGTTTTAAAAAATTGGAACAGTTTTGGGAAGTTAGGCTGTCTTTATTTTTGTACATAAGAACATTACATTTGACTTAGGACGTCTAAAATAACATTTATGGAGTATTTATTTTTAAGCTGTTCTCATTTTTTTCGTAAAATCAATTTATTGTATTCCCATTTGTTATTTTGACATGACACAGTTTATTTTCTACGTCCATCCGTCGTATTTTGTTTTAACTGTCGAAACTAAATTGACAAGAATTCTTGTTGTGCTGGTGAACGACGGCTGTCACAGATATTTGAAGGCTGCCAGTCTAATATGCACTGGATTATTCTAGAAAAAAGTTTCTCCATAATCATTTCAGAAGTTTGCTGACATAACGTCCACAATAAAATAAAATAAAAGTCACTCAATCCAAAATTTTTGAACATGCCAAATTCCTGACTTACAGTTATTGACGTATTTATCTCAGTGCAAACAACGTGCTTTTAGTACTTCTGTTTATTTCTAGAAAAATAGATGAAAATATTAATTGATTGTACTTCGGTTGTGTATATTGCTGACCTAGTTATTTCGACATTCAAATTTCTCTTCATTTCCATCCCTAATTTCTGCTGCAACTTTACTCCCTATCCTCCAGCCATGTCATAAATTATATTGGGAATGGCATCAAATTTCTCACTTCTTCATTCGGGAATGTGACCGATAGGAGAAAAGTGAGTAGAAATTGCCTCCACAAGCTGTGCCTTCTTTTCCACTAGTAGTAAAACGGTGCTAAGCTTAGACGGATTCCAGTTTTTGCTGCATTTGACCAGGCCACGTGAAATAGAGCAGTCTCGTTTCATCCAATTGGGAGAATGTGGTCGGGTTGTATGAAGGATTCAAAAGCAGTGATAGGAGATACCCCATTCTTTCTTACTTGCCTGGAGAAAGCAGAATATAATGCCACCACTGCCATCATGTCCCACTCACTCCTCAAACCACGGCATACTGAGCGTAATACCGTCATTCTATGGATATGATGGGAAACGGATCCCTTCCATCCATACCCCCCGATTCTTAGATCTTCCTCAGTTTAATATGAATTAGACTTTTATCGTCTGAGATATTTTCCACGTACGGAACTTGGTTGGAAGAGAAAGAAGTCTTCTCCCATCTATCTGTGAGACTAGACTGACTCAACTCAACCTACTTTTAATGCATTATTTATGATTATCCTCTCCCCTTATTTCTTCAACCCTCTGAAACAAAAACCTCTTTTCTTCCCCGTATTAGATATTCTATTCTATTCCAACTAATCTGGAAAACTACCCACATAAACCGCTTTTCAAATCTTGTCTAGTCTGCCTCCATCAATGCATGCACCTTGTTTTTACTCTACTTGTACTTTGTGCAGAGTCAGCCTCACTTAGGCTCAAATTCAACATTCGCTCATTCTTCCATACGGGTCATGTCATAGGCTTGTGTGTAAAAGGTCCTTTTAAACTTTGTACTTTACATAATTCCGTGCAAATAGCTGATTTCGCGTTATTTACATGCCAGCCATGGGCTCAAAGGTAGCATGGAAAATTGAATGAGTAAAGTTATATGTATGAAGGGATCTAATAACAAATCGGTTTCGGAAATGCAAACCGTATTGTCTAGCTATAGTCTTGTAAGGATTGTATGACAAAGTTAATCTCCTTGAGCATATTGGAGTTGAACTGTTTCGTTTCGTATAATTAAATAAAGATTAGAGATGTTAATTTGCCATCTTTTCTTTTTCAGAGATTAAGTTGAGCAAAGGCACTTCCACAGCGACTGAGCATCATCATCCTGTTACTCTGTCAGGTAATTAATTAATGATGAGTCGTTTATATTATTGGGGAAAGCTACGGTGCTTTCCTTTGATGATGTTCTTGCTATTAATGTAGGAAATTGAATTTAGCTTTTGTTCCAACTGTCTGTCGTAAAATACGAGTTATCAATACAATTTGAACAGCTACTCCTTTGTAGCTTTTTTATAAAGATATTTTCCGTATGTTTTAAAACGTATTAATTTGTTCACAGGGTACTCGACCCCTCCAATAAGTACTGAAGGCAGAATTCATCACAAAAATCGCGAAACTCTGTGGACTACTTATGGTAAGTTTCAAAAAGGAAACACTACCCATACCTTTCCTCTACAACAGCTAGTCAGTTCCGTGAATAGCAAATGCCTCATCTATGATATGAGCTATTTGTTGACACAGAATACGGATGAACCAACTTTGTGCTCAAATCTAAAATTGATCAAGCCATGTGTCCAAATTGTATGTTCATGTTTGCCTTTCCTCTGATCACGGATGAATTACCGTTTTCCTCCCAATTTAGTGAAATAGCTGGAATCATACAGTTTTGGAACTCGCTCATCCATCCACCCGCACCTTTTGTCTTTTGTGTAAAACTCGGGCATCAACCAGTGCACTTGATTCCGTTCTCAGTTTGGTTAGTAGAGTTTGATGAAGTGGGATTTCCTTCTCCGGCTGCAATTGGCAGTGTTCAAGAGGAGGAGGAACGGGGACGAAGTGGAAATATGTATTTGTGAATATTCATGAGATGAGGACGTGGCTGGCTGCAATAGTGTCACTTGGCCTACCACTCACTCACTCTCATATTTTTAGAAAATGTGATGACGATGACTGATTGTGTGATGAAGATCCTATCGAGTGTAAGAATTGAAAGATTTGCTCGGATGAGCATCAATCCTTCCGACGAATCTTGGTCCGTTTGTCTTTTTCTTGTGCATTTCCTTCGCCATCCACTCCTTCCTTCCTCTGTCCGGGTGAACTCCAAATACGCAGAATTTACTTTCTCCAGTCTGAGTTTCAACCTTATCAACAGAACGGAAGGCCCTTACACCAGCTACTGCATAGATAGGGTTAAGAATATCTCTTCTTTCAGGAATATCCGTAGTTGAAGAGAATGGAAGCTTCTTCATATAAAAACTGCTTCCATATACTCAGTGAAAACTTTCCTATTATCCCCATTCAACAAAATCGTTCTCCACATTTTTCCAATAGTCATAAAACCTATTGGAATTTCTTCACCGTAGCAGCCTAGTACTGTCATTAAATGAGGAAGGAAGAAATTTCGTGCCGGTATGCAAGCCTGGATTGAACCATGCTCACGAATGCTGACACTAGATTTCTGACTAATTTTCAAACTTTCACTCAGCCAGCATCCTCCTTTTCCAAACTGGTGGTCCATTCAGGTCAGGGTAGGACTTTGTCAAAATGAACATTGTTCTTCTGCTCGTAAATTGTCTATGACGCTGTAAATTTTTGGTCGGGCAGATACTAATATGGAGCAAAATGACGCAGCAGAAATTGTTCATTCAAGTCTAACCAAGCATGTGAGGTGGAAAAGTGGTTTTCACTTTGAGAAAACTTTCCACAACTTAAAAATCCTTATTTTTATTACCATAAAATTGCACATGAAGACAACCCGGATTCTAAAATGAACATTGTTCTTCTGCTCGTAAATTGTCTATGACGCTGTAAATTTTTGGTCGGGCAGATACTAATATGGAGCAAAATGACGCAGCGGAAATTGTTCATTCAAGTCTAACCAAGCATGTGAGGTGGAAAAGTGGTTTTCACTTTGAGAAAACTTTCCACAACTTAAAAATCCTTATTTTTATTACCATAAAATTGCACATGAAGGCAACCCGGATTCCAGGGAGAAACAGGTTAAGTACTGGATATAGGTGAGAAAGGTTATGAAGCAGAAAAGAGTGGTCATATCAAAAGTTGGTAGTTCAATTGATGAGATTCCCATCACCTCTACTTAATACCATTCCTGCTCACATATGAGTTGAGTGAGGTTTATGGGGTGAGCATAATGGAACCCGTTGCAATGATGCCTTCATAAGCAATAAACTGATTGATAGCTTCATTCCTCTCATATTGCAGATGTGGCACCAAGGGAGCCGGTCATGACACCGCATGACACCAAGTCGGAAGTCAACAGGAATGACGTCTCCGCCATATCTTCGTCATCAGTGTGTATCACCACTTCTTGGAGGAATCTGTTGCCACCCTTCCTTTCCTTCTTTTATTTTTCCTCCCTTCTCAGCCCAATCATCCCCCTTCTTGTCCTTGCCCTTCTTCCCAACCTTAGTCTCCAAAGGTGACTGTCTCTCTTTTTGATGGGATGGATTACACCATCTCCTTTTTAATGAAAACGCAGTATTCGTGGCAGGAGCAGTTGGTTCTTATCGGATGAACTTGACAATTGATTTCTGAATGAACTGCTTTATTCTTTCCTCACCCCGTCGTCCAAATGCATCTTGCACTTCACATCTGCATAAGATTTCTTTGTCATTTTCTTTCATCCCTTTCTCCTTAAGCCGGCTGAATCCTCCTGGCAGACGCAGCAATCAAGTCATCCGCACTTCCGAGGTACGTCAACTGTACAGAAGCTCACCAGACCATATCTTCTAAAGCTAAGGGAATAGCGTAGATTTCTAAAGCTATTTAATTCCTAAATTAATATTGTCAGATGTGTATAATATGGCTATTTAAGAAACAAAATTTTAATGTAAGTAGCAGCTAATATTTTATTTGCTATGCTGTTGCAATATATCAAATACGGATAAATCAAATACGGATAAATCAATGTGTAATAATTAACTGGATTAGGGGTCGCTAAAATGCAAGTCAGTCAAAAAAGTTTAATTATTATAAATTAAAATAAACGCATAAAATGTGTTGAAATTGACACAAGCTATAAATTATTGTAATCTAATAACGAGGCAAATTATTTATTTATTAGTTTTATCCATTTGAATACCTACTTTCCCAATAAAATACTGCTTAGGATAGATATAAATGTATTTAATGCAGTTTAAATTGGCAACGTTTATATCATTAGGTAAGTGATATCTCACCAGTTGTAACTGTTTACAGAAATAAAATAAATTATATACGTACAAAGGATGAATCACAACTCGATTCCAGTAATAAATGACTTTCACCACTCCTCACGGTCAAATAAATGCATGAGAAAAGAGTTTTGATGACTAGGTTGGGTTTGGTGAAAGTTGACAACTTCGCAAACCCCATCCCATCAGGACAACGACACCCGCTCCTGTCACTGACAGTAATGATATGATGAACTGAATTTGAATTTGTTTGAATAGTTGCTAGATAAACAAGGCAAGAGTGAGTGAAGTGGGGTCATGTTCAAGTGACTCGTGGGGCAGAGTTGATCATCAGGGCCATGGTATGGGAGCTAGATCATCAAAAACTTAAAATCCCAGCTCATGCAGTGTCCTGCTTCTCAGAACTGTTTGGAAATAACGAGTTCTTCTCTTCAATTCTGGTCATACAGACTATTTTCCTACCAAACGAGAAGTAATCATCATCTCATCTTAAAATCTAAACTTGGTGTAGATTCGCTCAGCCTCGTCAAGTCAACTAACTAGGAATCCGTGCATGACAAGGAGCAAAGCTCAGCATGGCATATCATTCACCCAACCACCCACCGGTTTCAAGATCTCTGCCGGAGATTCATCCGATTTAACCAAGTTTCAACTTTTTAGTAAGATTACAGATTATATGCAAATTTTCAGATAGAAGTTGCAAATCAAGAGTTTGCCCAAGTTTGTACTCATTACTCATGTCCGATTTAGAAATGTTTGTTGGAAACGCACGGATTTGCCGATGTTGGGAAGTGAAAGTTTTCGAGGAAAGTTTGCAAACTACAAAATGCTCCGTTTCATATTTTTAAAGAAAACAACTTCCAGTTTGTCTGCTATTTGTTTGAGTAATTTTAATTTGTAAGGTTGGCATCCTGTAGACTATTATTTTAAGGAATTTCTCAAATAGACCAATTGTTGGAAGGTAGAAAATGTAATCGAAACAACTACAAAGTTTTTCATTACAATTTGTAATCGAATCCCGACTTGACGTTGAGTATTTCCAGACCAGTCAATTAAGTGGAGAATTGAAGAGTGTCAAGTCTCGTTGAAATTTTCATTCCAAAATCACAAATCAAGCAATCAAGACTCTCGAAACTGGAGAGAAAGTAGAAATGGTGAAGGATTCCAATGAAATGGAACCCAGCCTGAAAAAAAACTAATGCCAAATGAAACCAGGAAGTTTTGAGCCTAGTTTTATATTTCTCTCCAAAATGAAAGAATGGAGTGGGGCTAGAATTTTGAGCAAGTATTCATCCATCCATCCTCAAGAGTGAGGGAAGAGGAAAGTGACAAAACAAGAGGACAAATGTGAAGGACTCGGATTTAGCTGGATACTGGAGTTTGAGGACCACGGGATACACCTCGGATTACATTGTCATTCGTGTTGGAAATGACCCAATAAAATCCCCAGCTCTCAACAAAATATTTACATTCCCTCATTCCACAAACTTTTACAATAATGCTTGAAATACTCGAACCAACTCAACTCATCTTCACAACCCAACACTCGTCTCTTTTTTTAGCCATCCCAAAATACGGGGACATACAGCAAGCTTTATTCTGCTTTGCTTCACGGAAATACAAGCTCTGTTTGTTCATTTTTTCGTTATTACGAAAAGGGCTAGCTTTCTCCTTGTTGAGTTGGTTGAATTCTGGGGGTAGATGGTGGTGGTAATGGGCTTAAGTTAAGGTGACCGTGTATTAAGTTCAACTATTCAAACTACATACATGGCCCAATAAGAAAAAGTTAATAAAAACAGTTGTAACATGAATATGTGAAACACGAGGTTGGAAAAGTTGGACGTATTCTTTCGTATTATGCTGTAACACAGTTATATTTTGAACAACACGGGCATGTGTGGTGTGAATCGTTGCATGATGACGAAAAAAAGTCAACATTATTATGCCATGTCTTTCATAAAGGAGAAAAGTTTCAATGAAAAAGTTTCTATGCTAGTGACATTTTTTATTTGTTGCATTAAGAGATCCACTCTGCAACTGGAATAAGAGCGAGAGACTGCGTCTTGAAATAAAAAAGTCATGTTTTAGAACTGAATTTGCAAACGTCAGGACCGGGATTTAGTAATTATGCAATTTGTTAACAAAGCTATTTGAGTAACAAGCGTATTAAAGAGCGAGCAAAAGGAAACCCCATTAACAGAGATCGAAGGAATCAAAGGGTCAAGTTATTATTTGCATTGTGCCTGGAAGAACTGTAAATTGTCAATTTTTATAGGAACTGCTTTCAAAAAGTTGTTGGTACCGCGTCCAACAAAAAGTACGTATTTGTGCCATCGTGTTTATTATGCGGCTGTGATACACATATTATTCTTGTTTTAACGTAAAACGGTATTAACGTAATCAAAAGGAATTTATTTCTACTCTTCCTTATTCATTTGCGGGCATGCTTTCTTTTTCATTTCTCCGACTTTATTCACCAAACAACTCTTCACAAATCACCTTACTATTTGTCCAGTTCCTGTTTGTTATCGAAGAATGAAACTGGTGATCTACGACCATTACAGAAATTTCTGTATTAACTTGGTTTATTATAAGACCATTGAGAAAAAGTGGGTGGAGAAAACAAGCCCCTGACTATTGCTCAATAGCTGTTGTTCGGCGAGAAAATTATGTTTTTACCCGTAATGGAGACAGTTCTTTTGAAAGGGGTTTGGAGAGGTTTGGTCTCGGGACAACTAAAATGTATCTTTCTTTTGTCACCATTTACTTTGTAGACTACCTACTTTCACAAGTTTTCTCTGCTTTCTTGCATATTTATGAGTGCAGGAATGCTCTATTTGTATATCGAAGGAATCACGTTTTTCATCCTTGTTGTTAATAATGATACACAATTACTAAATAAGGACAACAGGAAGAAACTACATACTGCACACAGATAAAGGAGTCAAATGTGAAAATAAAGTTGGTTAAACCCGACACAATCCGCCTGCCTCACTTTCTTTGTAGGAAGCATGCCGAAATTGTTGGTGAGGGAGTATAAGGCAGAATTGGGAAAGGATCTCTGTTAATGGTATAGTGTTCATTTCTTGTTTCGGTTGTAGGAATACATCACTTGGGAAAGTTTCTTTCTTGCTACCTAGCCTTAGCAAAATTATATGGGTGTGGAAAACGCTACAAATCGCAAAGTTGGGTACGTTCGGACAGGCCCCATTCATTAACTAGCCCCCCATAGACCTACAGAGAAGACACATCAGATGCTTGGTACGAATAATGTTTCTATATTTTATTGTCCTGAAACATCTTTCCTATCTCTTTGTTACCCTGCCTGCCACGGAATAATGCCTCCAATGAAACTTATGCTTCCATCCAGTTTGAATTACCTTCTTTGCTGAAAAACACGAGAACCGGAACGAACGGCTTGGGGACGGCCTTGTCCTTTTTATCATTCTACTCTCCATTGTTGTAAATATCGGGGCAAATAGGGGCAATATATGGGGATACAGTTGGCACTAATAGCTTTGTTAGATGAGTTTTGCACATGGACTTTTTAACTTATATCTCAATTAAAAATTAATCATAAGCTTTATGTTATCGTGGAATAATGTCGTTACTCTTATCACAACAGAATGGGCTGGGGAGGTGAAGTAATCATGGTTTATGGCTGGCTTATTTTTTTACAATGCAAAAGCTTGGTTATTTATGGTATGGTCAAGTGGAAAATATCTCGCTAACAATTTAATTATGCAACAAATTTTAAGTTGGGTACAAACACGTCAAATTTTAAGGCGTGATAAAATGATGGATTCCAGTTAATTTAAGTTGGACATAGATATCAAACCACAAGTAAAACTTTGCCCAGTTTGTGGTCAACGAGACACAAAACTGATTATGAGCTGTGGTTCAATTCCGTGATCACAGCATGATCTCCTGATATCCGACTCAAAACGAAGCTCCAATCAGCTCTGTGACAAAATGGTACAATTTGTAATCCAATTTCTAATTTCACTTCAACATTTAATGTTTCAATTTCCAGGAATTGAAACACTAGTTTGAAAAAGTTTTCTTTCTCTGCTCATTCTCAACCAAGGTTCATGAAATCTCTAAAACCCTGCCCTAGCCAATGCACAGTTGGACCAGAAGTGGTAGTGTGGGAAAGTAGCATGTGGGCCATAAAACAAGTGTGTTGAGTTGAGGGGATGATGCTTTGTAGGTTTTAGTAATTCCTCTCCCTTGCCTTGTGAACTAAACTGGGTGGTCAGGCCGTTAATCAAATGAAACTATAAATCCTTACATGCAGAAGAGCAAGGTGGGATGACACTAATTTTATTTAGGGAAAAAAGGACAGTATGAAAATGCTTTATTTGTCTGCCTTGGAATAGAAAGTACAAAACTGGATGACATGTAATTATAAAGTAGGAGATCAGACTGTTCAAACGAGAGATGGACAAAGGCTGGACATAGCTTGAACAACATTTTCTTTCGATACCGATGAAGAGTTCATGTCCTCACATAAGGCTAAGAGGGCAGCCTAAAAATATTTAGGATTTGTTACAAGAAATATAGAAAATACAAAACTCGGAATCAAATAAAATCCAAACAACAAACAAACCTCTCTGCACAAGTTGACGACATCCGCACCAGAAAAATGATGAGTGTTTTCAGCAATCTCTTCAAAATTCACCTCTGGGCTGAATTGGTGTCGTTTGAGCACATATCCGCAACAGCTCCAGCCTTCCATCCTTATCGAGAGGAGGAACATAAATCAATTTATCAAAACGCCCAGGTCGAATGAGAGCTGAATCAATCATATCGATGCGATTTGTAGCAGCAACAACAAGAACGAGTGGCCCAAAGAATTTTGGATCCGACTAAAATGGGTTGAAGAATGTGGGTTAATCGTTACATATAGCTTAACATCAATTGTCTCTTGAAATGAATTCTGTAATCAATACAAACCTGGGATTCCCTATCCGTCGCACATTGACTCATCGTTCCAATTCCATCCATTTCCGTAAGAAACATGGAAAGTATGGACTCATTTGATGTTTTTTCCTTTTTCTGAGACATTTTCCTGCTTCCCACAATGGCTTCTGTGGAATAGATGAATGCAAAAAACTGATTTAAATAGAAATGAAATGGCCACAAAGTATAAAACAAACTAAAAGAATAAAGTTTGACTTCTTTTCTTTCTTTACAAGAAAAGAAGTCGGATTCGGCGGATGAGAAATGTAAAATCATTCTAAATTAATTTAACATCTGCCTCTCAAACCCAAAACCCAACCACGGAAGTCAGTTAATATAAAATCAATAAGTTGAAAGTAATTTAGACTAATTAGTTTAGCCAGCCACTCACCCAATTCATCAATAAAGAGAATGCAAGGGGACGCCATTCTCGCCCGATGGAACAAGTCAGCCACGATTTTTTCACTGTCTCCAACTCCAGAAGAGAAAAGCTCAGCGGCGGAAACGGATAGAAAATTAGTCTGATGGGAAGCTGCGACGGCACGAACTAATGTTGTTTTCGCACAACCCGGTGGCGAATGCAGCAAAATCCCTGCCAAAATATAACATCAAGTTCTGAATTTGATCCGTCAGGAATAAATCCATCTCGTGCAAACACCTTTTGTTTGCATTTACACCCCCACATGTTCACAAACATCATCATATCATTGAAAACCAAGGACATGCACATGGTCCCAGATACAAAGGCTAAATAACGGCAAACATTTAAAACAACCTGGCTACGAAGGAAAGAAAGGAGACACGACACATGGCTTAAAAGCTGGTTGAGTGAATATCATAAAACAAAGTGAGTGAACTATGAGGATCCCTATCTTACCCACCACCCACCACCATCATCACAGCTTTCTCCTACCTAACCTGCTTTCTCTACTTTATCTTTCTTTGCCAAATTCATAAATCCACTCTCGATTTAAGACTTTGGAAGCCGTATAAATTCTTAACCATTTCATCCGACAGGTATTACAGTCTACCTCCACGACTCTGCTATCGGTTTAAATTAACTAACTGAAAAATATGCCTACCCGCCTCAGTGTCACTTTCATAATCTTTCCGAGAAAGTGACAAAGTGAGCCGGATAAGCAAAGCAAACACACAAATCCAACCTGCGGTGGTTGTGGGACTGCCTTCATTACTTATACATACATGCTTGGTTGGTTTGGTTGACTCTTCTTATTCATACCGACACTGTTTTAGGAGGAAGATTCGCTTTACTTGGTAAATAGGGTTGGCTGTATCTTTCCTTTGTCATGTTTGTGCATTTACATTCACTTGAAACATGTTAGTTACACTGCTAAAATACCTAACTAAAGTAAAGATGCACTTGTAATCAAATGCATGCAGGTTGGATGAGCTTGAAAACAGGAATCAGACAAAGTTTGCTCAAGTTCTTGATCGAACAAGTGGAGCCTGGGACGAGGGGAAGGGAAGTCAGGGGTGGGTGTGTAGATTGTGTAGGAAGGAAGGAAAAGGAATGACAAAAAGTCAAGTTGATCTCAAAGACGGTACGAGTATTTACAAGGGACTTAGCAAAAGATTACAATAAGATTCATTGGAACGTACCTTTCGGAGGCGTGATACCCATTCGAACAAAAGCATGTGGAAATTTCAGCGGCCATACGATTGCCTTAATTAAATCGTGCTTAACAGAATGTAATCCTGCGATATGATCTAGTGAAGTGGTCCGATGAATACCAACCACTCCCAGAGTTCCTTGGAGCACAGAGGGTAAAATCCGAGATAATGCGTATTTTATATGAGACTCTCCCACGATGGTGCAATTCTCCTCCTATAGAATCAATTAACAACCAGATCAGAACTTTAACTTCATCAAATGAAGCGAATTGAGAATACGATTATCTATCTCTCCTCCTCATCCATACCCTAGCCACCCATCCAAACAACTAAAGATTGGTTCAAGACTCTGGTTACTTTCCTTCATTACTTTCTGAGCTCACTTGACTTGAGTTGACTGGGTGGGTGGGTGGTGTAACTATTAAAAGATCTTCCACCATCCGATGGTCGGATACCCATTCTTTTTCTAGAATAGGGGAAAAACTTCTATCCTCTACGCAAAATGAGAGAAAGTGAAGGAAAGCCCACACGTTGATTTGGTGTGGAATACGAAACTCTAATTTTTATTCTTGTAGAGTTACTTTCTATTATACAGTTCTATGAGAGTTACATACCAACCACCACTGACTGTGCATGTCAGCCTAGGATTGCCTACCAAACCAAAAAAACCATCCCATCAAGTATTGTTTTCTCTTGTGAGCATCTCT
>JAAXNX010000567.1:0-26805 GCA_036491905.1 Folsomia manolachei | reverse complement strand
AACAGCCAGAATTGTGTAGATATCCGTTAATTCATTGTCAATATATTTTAAATAATTCCTTTTTACATTATTCGTCCAGAAACTATTAACCATGTATTTACTGAATTGATTATGGAGAACAATTACAATCGCCACAACACATTAAGTCACAGTGCTTAACTGTTTAGTAATGCTTGAATGGTTAAATGCTCACATTTTTTCACAGTTGGGTTCCTTTATTTCAGGAAATCGTCCAATAAGTCACTAGGAAAATACTCGTGCTGTAATCAAATTGCCGAAAACATCCAATTGCTATAATTGCTATAATGGATCTGTTTTGTAATTAAAATATTTACTGCAAGCAGTGATTAGATCAACCAAATATTTTCATAATCCAATTACATAAAATAGGTCTAGATTATCTATGACTTCGATAAGAGCGTGGGCGTGCGGATCGGCTTACTTCTTCAAGATCAAACCCTTTCCATTGTCCTCATTTCATAACGTCAAACTCAGATGCAAATATTGTTTAATAAATTTGCGTATGTCATTCATTAAGGTGGGCAAGTTCATAGTTTATTTCGAGTTTACGTCGCCGTTGACAATAGTTAGTTAACGGAGTATAGATTTTCGTCATAACGCGTTGAGTCTCATTGCCATAAACATTGATATTAACATTGATATTAGCATTATGATACGGGTTTTCTTTCCGTCAGTAAAGGTACTAGATACGTTACTTAGTATGCAGTAAAACACAGTATTGAATAAACTAAAATGATAACTCAATCACTGCTAGATCCAAATTATGAGTAAAGCCATTAATTACATATTTAATTCCGTCTCAACTAATGAAACATACAACGCCTACGTCATACATTTTCTATATGATAAAATATATTATTTGTTGTAATCAATCTTCATGAACACTTATTCAAACATCAATAATCCAGCAAAAAATTACAACTCAAGCTATTCCCTTCACTGTATAGTACACATAATAACATGTCATAAATCTATTATTACGCAACTCAACTAAATTACTTTCTTCTTCTTCTGCATCAATACCAAACTCACAGCCTGTTCCACGGAAAACTTGTTAAACCTTAAACTAGTCTTGCTCTCCATATAGTTTCCACTGCCTCCAAACTTTATCTTTATCGGAGTCAGGCTTGCCAATACTTTGCGAACGTATCTATCCCTCGGCTCCAGTCCCCATTTCCAGTCACCCAAAAGAATTTTCGTATTATCAAACACCAATCCGAGGAACGTATATGTCGCAAACTGCACAAAGACTGACCCCTCGAAAACAAGTGTGATCCAAAATAGTAGCAGAGGTCCAGGAATTACGCGATTGAGTGCGATGCAACTGTAAATTCCGACAACAACCAGAGCCAGTACGGAAATCATAAGCACAGGAAGAATGCCCGTGATAAGTTCGTTGTAGTAGATGGACAAGATTTGAAGTTCACGATAGAATACGAGACTGGATTCCTTGTCCGTGGGGCAGTAAGTCTTGAAAGGTCTGAGACACACAAAATATTAAGCTCAATACATTTTGAAATATTTGGCTGAAGTTCACTCACTTTATCAGCTCCAAAAAGCACGCCGCTCCCAACAATATAATGAGGATGCACCCCATCGGCGTCAAAGTGAAGCCAATGGCAAGAGCAGTTGTGTCCAGAAAAAAGAACACAACCTTCAGTAAACTCTCCATGGATTGGTGTGGGAAAATTGAGACAACTCCACAATCAGATAACGACGACCTTATCAACGGTGGTGAGCAAGGGCTTATCAAGCTGTGTATCGCGAATAAGACGGGATTTAGGAGTGGAGCCCCAATTGGTGAGAACATGAGAAATTTGTGAAAGCTTGTTAAAATTGTGGGTAGTTCCCGAATCCAGAAATGGAGCAAATTTCCTTGGGCGGAGGGCGGTGGTTTTGCTAAGTTAATGCAAATAAATTCCTGTTATTGTTTTACAACAAGCATTTCATTTTCTTACCATTCATATACGTTGACAGCGTGCTGAACCAACTGGACACAATTTCCGCTTTTTTGGCGAATAGGACAACGTTTGAAACTCCGAGGAATACCAGGACCCAATGGATGACGGCAGGGAGTTTTGCGGCAGTACTGGAATTTTTTGCGGAAAGCATCCTTCCCAAGAGAAATGAGTGAAATATAAAATAAACAATTAGAATGTAGCCTATTGCCCGTTTTCGGAGTGAATATCGAACCGGTGTGAAAACATTTTTGTTAATGTCATAATTTACAACTTTGCAAAAATAGATGGACTGGATTTTCAGGTGCATGTCCACATAGGGCAAGGCAATGGATAAAAGTTTATACTTTGTGGGACGCATTTTAAGGCAGAAAAGAAATGGTCTGCTTTGATTTGAAATTTGGTTTTGAAATGGCAGAATAAACTAGTCTTGGTGAGGAATATAATCATTTTCTAGCGACTTCCCTGTAATTGTTATGATATTAAAGATATTATCCAAAGACTTAATTTGGTATAATTGTTGTNTATCCAAAGACTTAATTTGGTATAATTGTTGTCAAGTGGTAGTTAATCACACACTTAATCATGGTTTGTTTGAAGAATGAATAAATCGGGTTATTTTATGCTTACACTTGGATGAGACAGCTCATTAAGTACTCTCACTATCGTAATCCTAACCAAATCAAAGACCTCACGCAAATGACGCAAACTCAAAGAGATAGAGGTTACGTAAATTTATTCCGTCTTCTTAAACTACAAACTACGTATGAATGTTAAAATGTTAATCAATAACGGAATGTATTAGGTACAATGTATTATTCAGTAAAATAAGGTTTTAGCAAGTACAAGTTGTGGAGTTCACGAAAACAAGGATAAGTGACCTATTAGGTACTTGAATAACGGAATAAAACAAATAAAGAGTTTAATAGATGCGATGCTACTCACTGATTCAATGAACAATTCAGTATTCTCAATTTCTCAATGGCGTCAGCACTACATTTCCGTGAAACCGACAACTACTTGGTAACTAAATAAAATAACAATATTATGGCGGAATGTAAAATTGGCTTGGATCTCTTATTTGGTGTATTTTTTTCATTTGCTCTATTGCAAATATACTGAGCAGGAGATGAAAAGAAAAGTAATAAGTGATTAAGAAAAAATAATTTATTTTAAAATTTCAAATTCCGATTGGTTTATTCCGGAGATGAAATGATCGCAATCACTTATTGTTGGTGATTAACTTCTTTGGATTGCACTTAAACTGTGAGCAGTCATTTGTTGCATCCAACCCTCTCATCATCCTCGTCCACTTCCCGTAAAACTGGACCCATCTGGAAACATTGAAAATAATTATTAGCTACAAATCGCATAAGAATAATAGCATTTAACTTACTCTTTGATCTGTGACATTGGTCCAGAATATTTTGCCAGGTTTCCCATTTCACAGCTAACCCGTTCCACACATTCTTCACTCGTTACAAATTTCTTGGCTAGGTCTTCCACTCGGTTGAGGTCAACCGTGTCGAATCTTCTGCCCAGACCTGCTCCGAGGCCACCGACAGTAAAGGCACTGATGAGTTGAATGATAAATAAACCTCCCACCAGCAGGAAACCAATTGCTAGGAAGGGGATGAACAAAAGCATTAACGGATTCAGTAGGCGTCCAGTGAAATCTAATATAACAATAATGAAAACAATATGTTAAGGAAAGTAACTTGTCTCATTTTTACTCCAGCTTTTTTTAACTTACTTTTAAACAATAATTCTAATAGTATTTATATTTTAAATTGTATTTGGTTTGTTTCTTTATGACCAAAACCCAATTTTACCTGTTACAAACGACCTGCTCAGGGTTTCTGCTGGATTTTTATGTTCAACACTTCCAGCCTCAATCATTAGGAAAGAACTACAAATTAACAAAATAAACATCGCCGATACAGCCATTGTAAAAATGAAAAATGCAATATTGAGTATTAATCCACAAAAATTCAGAGCGAGTGTTTGTCAAAGTCTCACGGCAAAATGGCAAGAAATTAGAAAGAGTCCGAGACAATATCTGAACTTTCATTGGAGCCGATTAAGCACATCATAACACAAATACTGTATTATGTTCCATTGCATTTTCTTAATTTCCCATCCCAACATGTCATCAAGCATCAGCACTTTTAATTCAAAGATGTCGAGTACTGAATTCAACAAAGCCTAATCATATCGGACATCTTATTTTCTGTTACTCCAACCATTCACATATTCCTAGATGTGCAACTTATTTTCGGGGTCCCATGGTGAGATTATTAAAAAATTAAATGGTATAAAAAATCCTACCTAAAGGCAAACAGTGAAATGAATGGCACTTGTGAAGGGAAATATAAAAGATGTGCCGCAATATTCTGCCAACTTGAGTCCATCTGCTACTTTTACTCAGCTAATTAAGTTTAGTACAGGAGATTTCTAGGTCATATATTGCAACAAAATAATGCGTGACCCAGAAATCGAATTTGGTTGCATCCTCATGCAACACCGAATTTTAGGTACATTTTTTTAGCTTTTGAATAAATAACAAGTTATGATACCAGGAACATTTCACGGCAGAATGAAGAAGTATGAAGGACGTTGACGAGTTTTTCGTTGGTAATTCTCAACTTACTAAAATGATGTTTTTTTAAAAAACATCAGCAGTTTTTAGTGCAGTGAAGAAAAAAAGGATTGGAGTAAAAATGAGACATGTCAATTTGTCATTGTTTTCTTTCATCGTAACACATTTTTTCGGCAATTTTCAGAAATACTGCGACTGGCTGTTTTCATTTACCTACTTGCTCTTAGTTATTTGTTCCAAGGGAATATTCCGAGTTACATAAATTTGATGGACCATGTTCTGGGTTATCACTTGCTGCCTATCCTTTTAGAGAAAGTGAATGAATGTTATGCAATGAATTTACTTTGTTTTCAGCTCTGGTTCTGGTTAAGTTTTTAGCATGATTTTCCGGTTCAGTCATACCACGGAGAAATCAATAGGTTTCCCGAAACCGGAAAACTCCGAGTCCATTCACCCTGCCTTGTTTAAAAGTCGGTTTAGCAAACGTGGATCTTTGTAATGTGAGTCATACGATACAAGATAGCTAAAAGGTTACTTCGTTTTTTATTTACAAACCTCGTCATTTACCTACTTTTCCAATTTTAGCAAGGTTTGTGAAATTTCTCATGTTAGAAGTTAACAAATGGGAAAGGAGACATGCAAATGTGACTTAAATTCTCTTTCCATCTTAATTTTCCAGTTAGCCGGCAAAGTCTTGCCACTAATTATATATAACGCCAATTCATTTAAGTGAAATTTCACCAACGACAGTCAGAAACAAACAACACGATAAAATTTCGGTTATGTTTTCATTGCACAATTATTGTCAACAGTCATTCAATTAAAATGAGATATGTACATTCCCAATTTAGCCAGTTCACTATGTAGTCTGCACATAAGTAAATAAACAAATAATATAATTCATCTGTTTAAGCTTGTCCAACCCAACCGAGAATTCCATTGGAACATGTGAATTACAAAAATTTAAGTAATCCAATATTTATTTATTTCCCATTGTTCGTCAAATCATGTAATCTTGTTTTACATGCCAGAATAAATAAGTGTCAAATTCGCTTCATTCAAAACTAGTCTCAAATTGTGATACGAGTCGTGCAATGGAACTCTGAAGTAAAGTTCTGCAGCAAAGAGTATGTAAAGTGAAGTGCATAAATAAGAACAAGTGGTTAACAAATCTCTTGTTGAAGAACTCTTACAAGAGCCAACTCTTCACTGTGCCTCAGCTAGTATTGTAACATGATGACTTCTACAATATTGACATTACGTGACAAGTTTTTGTTAAAACAGATGAGGCCTAATCGATATAACTTTAGTCAAACATACGGATATTGTAGCTATATGAAAGCAATCTGGAACTGGAAGTAAGTCATCCGACTTACTTATGTCAAACCGATTCCGCTTATTCCGTGTCCGTTAATAGTCTAGATTTAAATTGAACAGTTTAATTAAATCAAACAAATAACTCGGAAATCTAGTCACAAGTACAAAAAAATTATGAAGTTTGACACTTTATTCCCCATAATTGGGGATTTCGGACCGTATCAAAAACGGATTTATTTATTACTATGCCTTCCTGCGATTTTGTGTGCAATGCACAAGTTGGCGTGGGTCTTTCTTGGTGCCAAAATAGACCACCGGTGAGCTACCGAATATTTATGCAATATCTAAAAATCCTAGTCCTAATTGGTTCATTATTTCTTTTGCTTAGTTGTCGACTGCCAATAGAATCGGATAATGCATCTTACCATCAACTTCCGCACGGATATCTGCCCGGAATGGTATTTCCATCGGGTAAGGATGCTCCATGGGACGCATGCAACCGATTGGATGTCGATTTCACCGACCCGGACTCAATTCTGCATGGAAATGCTTCCAAAACTGCAAAAGAAGTCAGTTGCAATGGGAACTTTGTGTTTGACTACTCTAAATATCAATCCAGTGCCAGGGTAGATGTAAGTCGCTAGGAATTTTGAGGTTATATTTGGCAAAATGCGAAATTTTAGTAATTCCATATTTTTTTGTCGCAGTACGACCTTATTTGTGACCGAAATTGGCTATTACACCACCGCTCAAAACTTATTCATGGTAGGAATAATGTTGGGTTCAATTATTTTTGGGGATTTATCCGACCGTTTTGGACGCCGACCAATATTTTTCCTCTCCCTCGTTCTACAAGTCGTATTTGGAATCCTGGCCGGCCTAGCTCCGGAATATTGGAGTTTTGTAATTGCCAGGATGATTGTGGGATCCAGTACTTCTGGAATATTTTTAGTGGGATATGTAATTGGTGAGAAAATAGGTCTAGGCATGCCGAAAGAAGTAATAAAGAATTTTATCTGCATTTTCAGCAATGGAAATGGTCGGACCATCCAAACGAACTTTTGTCGGAGTCTGCTGTCAATTATTTTTTACTGCTGGTTATCTCGTAACGGCAGGATTTGCCTATTTCATTCGAGACTGGAAAATCCTTCAAATTGCCTTATCCCTGCCGGGACTCGTGTTCTTATCCTACTACTGGTAAGTACTTAATTTGTCAAGAAAACGCATCTTATGTTGAAACCATTACTAAATGTCTCCAGGTTCCTACCAGAGTCTGTACGATGGCTATTGGCAAGAGGAAGACGGGACGAAGCGAAATCCATTTTGAAAAACGTAGCTCTGGAAAACAAGGTCACAATATCCGACCAAATTTATGAACGTTTATCCACCGAAGATCCTGAGGCAGAGACAAAATCCACGTCAATCTTTGAAATATTTAAGTATCCACGCCTCGGTTTGAGAGCTGTTAACATCTTTTTCAGTTGGTTTGTAAATTCCGGTGTTTACTACGGCCTTTCTTTGAATACTTCGAATCTTGGGGGCAATGGTAAGTTCAAGTCTGTGACCTTCATGTTGTTTTAAGAAAAACATTACATTTTAAAATGAATGTTTTTAGACTACTTGAACTTCACAATCGCTGGGGCTGTGGAAGTACCTGCGTACCTCTTCCTTCTAGTCAGTTTACAACGATTTGGAAGGAAAATTGTTCTTTGTGGCTGCATGCTGGCTGGAGGTGCATTTATGACGGCTTGTGCAATTATTCCGGATAAGCCAGGTAACAAATATCTTCTTAATCTTCTAAGAACCACTTGTAAGACCAATACAAGGCAAAACTTAACTGATAATTTCCTCCAGAATGGAATTGGGTCCTGATCATGTTTGCAATGATTGGGAAAATGTGTATCACAGCTAGCTACGGGGTCATTTATATCTTCACGGCGGAATCTTTTCCAACAATTGTACGAAATGGGGGTGTGGGCGCAAGCTCGATGTTCGCCAGGATTGGAGGAATTGTAGCAAATAGTCTGCTCATATTGGTAAGGAATTATTTATGCTTAATGCATGAAATATTGTATTTGCTACAATTACCGTAATTTAATTCAGGGAGATTACTGGAAGCCACTCCCACTCTTGATATTTGGCTCTGCTTCCCTAACTGCGGGATTTCTGGCCCTGCTAATTCCCGAAACGTTTGGAAAACAGCTTCCAGAAACTTTGGAGGATGGTGAAAAGTTTGGAATGTGAGCTAATAGTAATTGTTGAAGTATACTAGAAAAAATAGGGTTAATTATTTTAAAATTGTCTTACTTCAGGGAGGAATACAAGGACAAGGTTTCTGCAGGTGCGGAGCTAAACAATCATGAAAAACCTTTGACTTCAGAATAGCTTTACACGTCTATGGCCATTATTTGCATTTTTTATTTGCCAGTGTTATTTTTACTGTTTTTCTACGAATAGGCTTAGTAATTTTTATGAATGGATATCTAATAATGTCAAGATTTGAAATCCTACTTTTTCTAATTATTACCATAAGGTAAAGTTTGCTTGAATACTAGTCTAAGAACGAAGAATGGAATTAATACAGATATGATATGACATTGAAATAAAGTTAGTTTTGTAGTTGTTGTTAAACCTGCTTCAATTCAAAGTGTAATCTCTTTCACATTTATTTAAACTCGTACGCAAATCCTTAAAATTGTTAATACAACTACAGGTAAAGTCATAGGATAAATACAATTAGTCATTTTCTTGTCTAGTTATATAAAAAATATAAAAAGTAAAAAATCTGAGACACGTGTTAAATAATTGTAAAAAGGTCGCGTGTTAAAAAAAATGGTTAATACTTTTTGGAAGGATGAGCCCTTAGTTGATGTCTCGTACGAAGTTCTTCACTGTTAAACGTAGCTGGACAATGACGACATTGTATAGAAAACAATTTCACGGTCTCCGTACTTTTGTCAGAGTCACTGCAATCAGAGTCCTCGCTTTCGTCAGCGGAAAGACTTCCAGTTTCTTCATTCATGTCTTCCTCAATTTCATGGCGGTCATGAATATGTAAGTTCAACAGCTCCAAAGAAGCAAACATTTCGCTGCAGCTTCCACATTTGAATTGCGTCACTACCACGCTACACCCCTGGAGCCCAGTCAGTTCCTCCCCTTCCACTTTGACATCATTGAGATCCGTGTTTGACTCCATTTGTTGATTATCCTGCCCACCTTCGTTATGATCATGACACCGCAGCAGTTCCAACGACGGGAACGTTTCGTTGCAAACTAAACATTCAAAGCTCATAACCACATCCTGCTGCTGGTCGGCTGCTTCCACTTTTCGACACCGAGTTAAATGATCATCCATATAAGCCCGAAGTTTAAACCCCGTCTGACACCAAGGACATTTAAATGTCCCCTGAACTGAGCCGTGTACATTTTTCAAATGTGTCCTAAGGGATTGATGATGAGCAAAGGATTTCTTACAAATTCCACACTTGGTCCTTGCCTTGTTATGCGTTTCCTCGTGCTTGATCCGATTATATTCTGATGTAAGTTTTCTGGGACACTTTCTACACTTGTAGAGTCCTTTTTCAGCATGAACCTTCCGGAAATCACGGTCATGCTCAATTTTCGCCCGTCCCGAAGTAAAGTTCATGCAGCAGCTCTCGCACTTGTATGGTGTGACATGTACCTCGTGGGCCTAGACATAAAAATAAATCCACACTTAAATTCCGCACTTCAAAATAGTTGCATTGAATGCCTTACCAGTCGCATATGAGCCGCAATCCCTTTTTCATAAGCAAACGTTTTATCACATATCGGACATGATGGCAGCTTCAGTAACTGGTCTTCCTGGGCGTTGTGCTTCACCTTGAAATGGTGATTGAGTACGGCGACCGTCTTGAATTTTGCGGGACACAGCTCACACTCCTGCTTCGGCTTGATTTTTTTAGAGACTTTTTTCTTGTCTGGGTGGATAAGTTGGTGATGCCGTTTTAGTTGAGATTCCTTACTAAATGTGACGGATCCCGTGCATTTCCCACACCGGAAGATAGGCGACGGTTGGGGATGAACTTCACGGACATGACGATCTCTTGCTCGCTTGGTTTTGCAGGTAAATACACAAAATCCGCACTTGAACTCGGGACCCGGTAAGTGAACCTGTGACGGATATAATTTTTGATAAGTTAAATTTCCAAGTATGACGAAAATTCGTAATATTATGCTTACCCTTTTTATATGTCCGTTAAGGTCGGCAAAATAACGTTGACATGTTTTACACAGTTTCGACACCCTTGGTTTTGAAACGCTTTGAACGTCGTCATCGTCACTGGTTAAGGGGCGAGCGTTTGACTTTATGCGTTGCAAAATCTTTGCAAACATTGTTCTCCAACAAATTGTTGGCAAATTAATTTCCTTTTTAATTTGCAAACGTAAACAAACCGTGTTACACTAGAGACACGTGAAATGAGCCAGGCGCCGTAAATCCGGGGTTGGATGAAATCATGCAATTTTTTGCAAGCTTTTTTTATGAATTTGCTTGCATGAATCTCGATTATTTTGTAATTAAGTGTTTAAATATGTGGACATGATGCTGGCAGGGTTTTAATTTAGTTTAGTTTACTGTCACTAACACATTCTTTGGCATTTGTTACATTCATTAACTACTAACTCATGAACACAGGACATCAAATGTAATTAGGCTACTTAACTATAGTTATAATATTAGTTACTTATCTTACTCGCTTATCTGACCAAACTGGATAAATTACTAACTCAGGCGACGCACTTTCTATCGTGTAGATAACTAAAACCCGTATTACGTCCTAGTAAGGTAATAAATAACGTAAAAATGTTAACAAACCAAGTCATGGAGTTAATTAGCACACTCAGCATAATTCAGACAGGTATATTTGACAATGGTAAGATGACTAATTAAATGGTATCCTTGTAAAATAATTTATTTGGTAACAGGCTAAGTAAATTCGAAACAATGACCGAAACCCATTAAAGCTTCTTTTAAAATACTTGACATCATTCATTGACATTTCCAAGAAAAGATTTCTTAGTCATTACTAAACTAGGACTAATGTAGACGTGGTTAGTTGCTGTGGTTGGACGTGGTTGACCTCGGTGACCTTACTGACCCCTCCGCAGGAGAGGGATGACTATGCCCATGACTCCCTCCTGGGGATAAAGTACTCCGATTCCCGTTTCCCGAACCACTCCCCACATTACCACCCGAGGACGCCTTACAAACGGCGTGGTGACTCTCCCAATCCTTATGTTGGCAGAAGGAGGAGCAATAGCGAGCCGTGTTGCAACCGCTACAGGTCTCATGCGCTTTACGGCCACAGTTCCAACAGGCCTGGAGGAAGTTACAGAAATTAATTTCTAAAGTATCCCAATTTTCTGAAAACTTCACAATTTTTAACAAGAATTCTACCTCAGCCTCCAATTGAGCCGGTGGAAGTGGTGGGACTGGATGCGTTGGTGTAGCCACTGTCGAAGGGATTGCAGATTGACCCCCACCAAGACCTCGGGATTCCAGTAGCACCCTCTCCAACCGCGCCCTCTCACCCGCGACAGCCTCTACAAGCCCGATTTTCTGCGGCGGCAACGGCACGCTTCAGTTCGGCCAAAGCTTGGCGTTTTACTTCTTGAACAGCTTCCTCTGTACAAGGACAAGGACATGAAATTAAGCGTGGTTTTAGGAACTAGTTAATTTTTGTCATCCGATGAGTCCACAAACTCTTCTGATCATAACACACCAGAGACAAGACAACCAATCTACAGAGACGCCTTTAAGCCGAGGAGAAAGGACTTTATGAGAAAGCAAATAAATGCTGGTTTGGTTGGATAGAATATCTTATCTCTGCCCATCAAGCAAGCACACAAAACTGGATTTATTCCCAACTGCTCCTTCCCACGACTAGCTTTCTCTTTATGCGAGGTCACAATTCATAAACATCTCTGCTGATGCTCTACCCGCATTAAATCCACTGCAAATAAGATCTCCTCAGTTCTTACCCGCTCTCCGTTTAACTTCACAGACACGATCCTCCGTTGCTCGAAATGCTTGCGCCATCATTTCTCCAACTTGTCGTTTGAGTTCTTCAGAGTTGTCCAGGATAAAGGGACCCGATCCACCGGTGCCTCCACCACCTCCAGGTCTTCGCAGCCAGGTTGAACCTCCGGCCGTGTCTCCATTCAGTAAGTCGGATGATGCCCGACTTTGCAAAATCCCCAGGGCACGTTTAGTCTTCTCCACCTATGACATTCATAACATTTGACATTTAGGAAGTTTCAAACTTGAAGTTTGCTGGAATTGCTAGATTTATACGAACCATTGATAAAATGCAGTTGAGCATGGTGTGAATATTTTTCCATTCGTCCTCTCCGGCTGGTTTGGGTGTAGAGAGTCCATTCGTTATTGGAGTGGAAGATCCGCCGTGATCCGTGTGATGGGTGTGGTTCTGAGATGAGTCTGTTTTCAAAATATTACATCATTTATAACGACTTCAGCTACAAACTCGTCATGAATTGCACTTGTTAAGTTTATCGAATTCACTTGTAAGCGGTAGTGTCCCATAAGCGGCGGATGACGCTGCAACCGCAGCTGCGGCATAGTATTCCCTCAACTCAGGAAAGAATGATGAGGGTGGCGTTGAAAAATAGGGACTGCTCATTATTCCACCGCCATTATGTCGCTTTGGGGTCGAGGTATAACCTTGATGTTCGGAGGAACAGTCCCCATTTTCGTAGAGACTGAAACAATTACAAGTTGGTAAATGATTCGTTCACTAATGTGCAAAAATCCCAGTTTTCGAAATATTTCGAATTTTTTTTGTCACCTCTCCGCTTTCCTCTTGTTGCTGCTACTTCCACTCCCACTGGAAATTGAGAGGTCGGATGCTTCCGAGTGAAAAATGTCGCAGGGTTCACCCGCAGCCGAGTCAATGATAGAGGATTCATGCGACTGAATATAAACGAGGGTTGATGTCGCCTTCGATGCTCGGGCCATGGCTCCAACTTCTCGTTGCAGGAGGGGAAGATGTGCTCGAAGGAAAGGAAGAACGAAAGGCCTCAAAGGGAATGAGGTCGCTTCTTGAAGTCCACTGTGAAATTCTTCAATGCTCACGTGACCACTCTGGAAAGATGTAAAATGTGGAAATTTTTTAACGAAATTTTTGCAAAGAAGACTTCTTCGTGACACCCACTTACCACCAAACTAAAAACTAGGGCTCTCACACGATCCTCCTATTTCTGGAGAAATATCTGCCCCAAACTGGAGGAGAGTGCCGAGAAATCGTTTAATTTTTACGAGAAGACGAGAATTTCCAAGATTTCCACCTTTAACAAAAATTAATGCTTCAGATTTTTGCGTGTCAACAAAGTTATCGATTACCAAACTAAGTTTGGCAAGCTTACCGGAAGCAGAAGAACCGGATGACGATCCTGAAGCCGGGGTGGTATTGGAATTAAGGGAAGATGACGTCCTACTGGCAGATGATGGGGATGAATTGTTTGATATTTGGTGAGTGTGCTGCTGCTGTATTCCAGGGGAAGGGGTCCTTCTCCCATTACTTATGCCCAGAGGGTGTGGTCCTTGTATGGGGCGAGTAGTGGGTTTGACCATGACAATGAGTGTAGGTCGGTGTAGAAGATGACCTGAGGAGAAAAATGGAGCAGGCGAGGTTTAGAAAATTTAAATGTACAAAATTCACAGGATTTAACCCCCCTACCGCGGAATGGAGAGGTTGATACTGGTCTGCGAAACGGGAAGTGGTCCTAGCGGGGACAGCGACCTATCTCGATCTGCGGAGGCTCTCTCCCGATGCGAGTGGTGACGAGAATGACCCTTTGGTGAAGTGTCACCACGTCCCCGACCAGAGTGAGCGTGGCTGTCCTTATGCATTCCTAAGTAGAATAAACAAAAATTCATGAAAACGCTGCAAAACACTGTTAAAAATTGAAACCTACACTTTTTCAATCTAATATATAACTCTAAACATCTCATACATAGCGTATGTCATCAGTTCTTGGGTTGAGTTGCTTTTTGCTAATTACTTTACTTTCACTCCTTGCCGTAAAAGTGAATGACGGAACGCGGGTTGTTTTTATCGCCAAACTTTTTTGCTTGCTTATCCTGCCTGCCACTGGTATCACATCCACCTTGGTTTGAATTGCATTTTGGAGTTTATAGCAAGCTTTAGAAGGAGTGGCAGACGGTGCAAGTGGTTCTACAAAACAACATCTGCTCCCCAATTAGACATCTTCTCCAGGCAGAGCAGAACGCAATATTGGAAACAAAACAAATAACTTATTGCCAACCTCCCAGCTCAGGTCATGCACTTGCCTTCGGTGTGTTTGTAGTATTGCTTTTCTTTGAATTATGCAGTCTCAACTTTCCCACTAAACGGAACTGAATCCGATCTAAGCAACTGCTGGAAACTGGTTTCTAAATAGAAATTGAAGAAAATGAGGCTTTCTCTTTTTCAGAAAGGATGCAGTTTCTAAATATCATTCTATTGGCGTTCTCATCTGCTGTCCAATCCAGATTGACAGGAGTTTTCGGCACTATATAACTAACGGAAATGACTTTTGTACCTCGTCATTCCCAGAAAAATTATGAAATCACACAAATTCAATTTGTGATTGGACACGATCAAAAGGTGAGATCAAACATTTTCCGAGTTCAAAGGTATTGCTTGCTCAACCCAACCAAGATATGAAGATCTCACATAGCCTTCACAAAGTTAATTGGTTGTCACTTGCACAAACATATGTAGGAAAACTAATCCAACTAATTTGCGACCTGAACCCAAATTCTGGCCCAATAGTGAAGCAAAATCAATTTCATAATCAAAGGAAACATTCACAATTTATGAATCCAACACACACAAAAAACTAATTGGTTCAAACTCTCTGAGTCGGGTGGGGTGAGTAGTAAAGTAAGCAGCAGAGCAAGCCACATATTTCCTTGATTGTTTCAAATCTCGCATTATCCACAGCTGGTGCTATCCAGTTTTATTTTATACTTTGTTTGGTTTTAACCCCACATGTGCATGTGACCCTACAGCCGACGCCCATCCCATAAATGTGGGTGGAGAAGAAAATCCAAAATTTTATACTTGTTTTGAAAATAATATAAAAAGACTAAACGGTTTTCAATCAATCACACACTTGTGGTTATCGATTCCCAATTGTAGCGTCTGTCAGAATGAAACAGAAATTTGGAAACCGCACCTTCTTCCAGATGCCACAAGCTTCGAGAACCTTTGTCATTTTTCATATCTCTGTCCAATCCCTTGTCTGAATACACAGCGGTAACATAATAAATAGACTCCCACCTCCAAGGACAATGGATTCCGACAAGATTTACATTTTGTGACAATAGACGCAACCCGTAAAAACAGAGCAACTCCATCGAATGAATGGGTAAGTAATACAATGTGAAAAACAGAAAAATATCCTGTCATTGATTTCCTCACACCGTTGCTCTTCCCACGATCAATTGGGTTGTGATGGATTTTATCAATCAGAACATAGGCAGACTTCCTTTGTGAAGGTGTGATTGTACAAGTAGCCAAGCACAGTTTCATAACCGAGATAAAGGAAAAGTGTGAGTGATGAGTTGGAGAAAGTTGGACTTTTATTAGAAACGGAGGCAGTTTGAGACTCTCTGTTCCTTTCAAGTATTGAGGATTAAAAGCCTTGCCTCCATCCCTATCCAGGCAAGGTTTCCTTCCATCCTAATGTGGGAGTGGATGCCTGGTCGCAGGTGGTGTTGGTTCCCAACGAGAGAAAGTTTCGACCAGATGTTCATTCATGTTGAGTTGAGCTGAGACGGGCTGCCAGATAAGATCCTGGTTCGCTAGGTCTGCTCTGCTCACAAAAATGGGGAAAACAAATACCCGCATAATCATACAAGACAGCTGGAGCAGTAGGCAAAGGAATAGAATACCCAAGAAAAGAAAAGGATAAAAAAAATAGTGGAGAAAGTATGGAGGATTCAAAGGGACAGTGAAATTTCAATGGACACAATTTAGGAGAAAGTTCCCACTCCAGAAATATGATTGCCCGTACCCAACCAAGTACGGTTAAACTCTACCCAAGCCTCCAGGGCCAACCTAATGAAAACCAAATGGATGATGAGACGAAACATCAAAATATTATAGAGGATCGAACAAAACACAAAATAAAACACCGGCATAAACTAAATCATGGCATGCAAGTCTTTTGTGTCCTCATTCTCCAACCAAGTATTCTACCCGCTACCCGCTATTCTACCCGCCCGTGGGAACTCCTCCACCCGTCCATCTGTCATCACAATACAATCCTCCCACTTCCTACTTTGTCATTAAATTTCTCAAGTGTTGGTAGTTGGCTAGGTCTTAAATCTACATCCATCCACCTTCCACCTTAAGTAAGTAAGCAAACTAATACAAAATCCTACACAACACAACATAAATGAAAGGAAGACACCTGCCCACTTTCTCTCACACTTTCCATCCTCTACACCACCACCATTTGGGAATTATTGGTATGAAATTAATTTCGGAACAAGTTCTCGCATACGGGTAGCGTAGCCCCTCCAGCGTACCACACACCCATTTTATGATTGGGACAGACTTCACCCGGATGGCTGGCAAGGTTCAAGATTTTCTCCAGTTTTTGATTTGGAGAAAGTGGTGCACCAGCTGAGACGGGTCTCATCCAACGCCACTGCCACCGCCACTCCTGCCTGAATTCCGTCTTTATACTTTACTTAACTTTCCTTACTCCCTTCCAGACACTGAAGTAAAGCTTTATTCGTAATCCTTCTCCAACAGCGGTTGCCTCTGGTGTGCTGTTCAGCCCAGATGTGTCTTTTTCTACCACCCACCATTAATGACGACGAGCAAAAATGCTTAAAACTTGTTATGTCTCCAAGAAAAGAAAGCATATTTCAGAAACCCTTATTCTTTTCCTAATATAATTATAGACGCTCCCTAAACACGTTGTGGTCGCTCTAAGTCCACCACATCCTCATTATCATGCACACCTCAATTGCCACTTTCCCATCACACCTAAATGATTGCATGTTCCGTCTTTATTGTTGGAGTAAGAATTTTCCAACCAACTTCCACTTCCTTCCTCCATCTCATCAACATCAAAGTGAAAATTGGTTCCTTCCACTAAACTCTGGTCCGTTCTCCAAGAAAAACTCTTTTCCTTCCAGGCAAAGAGGTGGCAATGAGGTGAAAGTACTTTTTTGTGGGAAAAAGCAGCTGCGACAAGCCTCCTCTCATCTCATCTCATTTTGTGAGACATGAATTTCTTTCTTTTTTATTCTTTTCTTCACTCTAGTCGGTACACCTTCTGAAGAATAATTAAACTTTTGCAAAAAATGTCCCATTTATTTCATGGATGAAGGAAGAGAAAGCTGAGAAACAGAGGGTGGCCAAGTCTGCCGGTGACAGGGAGCCTCTTAACTCTAACCAGGATAACTCCAACTCTGAAATACTTTCTCCACCGTGGAGCCAGCCTTATGGGGCAGCTGTCACTGCCAGAACTGAGGCGAGGAACGGAAATCCTAGTAAAAGTCCTTTGGGTGTGGTGTGCATGGGTGCAAGTGACGGGTGCAAAATCATGTCAAGGGAAAACAGAGTGAAGCAGCAAATGGGAGGACTACAGGTAGCTGTGCTGGACATGAGAGAATTATTGCAGGCAGTGGTAGTGGTCGTGGTTTATGGGCATAGATTTTAAGGAACAGAGCAGGTGGATACCTAACAGAGTTTGTTTGCTGCTCAAAATTTACAATAACCACAAGAAGACCTTCTTTAGATGTCTGATTCAATTTTGGGACTTAAACTTATATATCGATTATTTCAAGGGGTGTATGTTCCTACTGACCTGTCACTTCCAGAGAAGAGACCACACTTTGAGACACAAATAAACAAGAATACAACCAACGACAATGGAATGGAGACGAGATGAGATGACAAGTACAGACTAAACCTCATTTTAGTAAAACAGCAGAAAACCCAAGTTGCACAAATAAAATTCACCCACAAATAATTATGTTACTTGATTGCTGCCAATTGATTCCGTCTTCATGCCAAGAAACTAAATGTGTTATTCAAATTCTTCTCTCATCCTCTTCTTGATTGAACTAACACAAAGAATAAAAGTCGGAGCGAGAGTCAATTTTGACAACTAATTAACTTTCTTTAACCTCAGCAGTGTTGTGTCATTGTTTGCTCAACTTCAGTGTTGGAGTGTCAATCGCTTCTTTTCATTTTCATCATGAAACGATGAGTGACTCCGATTTAAATTGTTTTATTTTATTTTGTCTTCCAAAACTCTTAGAACGAAGTGTCATCATTTATTGATGTCGCCCATTTCCCAGGTTCAAACTTTCACTTAGTATACAAACCAAGAACAAGACAACCAACTACAATTTTAAGAACTTTAAAAAACAAAATTTCAAAACCAAGAGCTACCAAATTTGCCCCTGGTATCCATATAAAAATAACCATAAGCAATTTTCATTTTCCCAAAGACCGGCGTCAAGTACAGAAGAAGTTGTTTGAAATAAATGAGACGCTGTCCCCAGGTGGGCTCCTTATAGACTCTCTAAACATAAGCATATTTCCTTTGCATCCCTCTTTTCTTGTACCTGCCATTTCCCATAAACACTTCTTTTCCAATCCCACCAACATAAGCCTTTCTCCCAATCCCAGCCCACCATAAGTCAGTATTAAACAACAACCATCAACTATCTTCTTTAGGCAGGTGATGATTTGATGGGTGATTATTTTTGGTTTGGAAGCAACCAACTATCACAGCCAAGACAGGCCTGTTTGGTGACTTTGAATTAAAATGCAAATGTTTGACAAATACTTCTTTTCCCAGAGCCAAACTAAGTAACTGGGTGAGTGAGTGGGTGTTTGGTTGGTTTGACTTGACTGGAAAAGTGTTATCACTCTGGAAACAGGAGTATTTCTTATGGCCCCAAGCTTCCCGAGATGATTAGACCTCCTTTCCTCCTCTTGGGAGATGGGAGCTATGCTGGTGCAAGTGATAAGTGCAAGTGATAAGTGGCCTAGACAACTAAACTAAACTTGCTCCTTGGTATCGCCAAATGCCAAAAACAGACTCCACACCACTTGATCCCACTCTTTACGATCAGAGCACGACCCGCACCCACCCAAATCATCATACTCTTCCTACGAGTCTGGTACACATGTACGTATAAATATGATCAAAAGAAGAGAATTCTATCTGCCCAGGACACACATCACAACCAGCCAGAATTCAATCGGGCATCTTTTCCAGGAGTGGAATACACAAGTGGACTGCAACCAGAATGAGATGAGATTGACCAAACTTTAAATACTTTTCTGGCAATTGTGGATGGATGAAGAGTAATGAATGAGAATGACAGACTTGGAAGAAGAATCCTTTTAAATATTGAAAATTATTAAAAAATGTCAAACGCGGAATGTGCTTAATAGAATTGTCGTAGGTTTAACATTTGCTCTAAAAAAATTTTCTTTATAAATTACCTCCGGCTCATTACCCTCCCTCCGACAAAACAAAGACCATCTTTTACCCGATCCTTTTTCTTACGCTTTCACAAACAAAGAGAAAGAAACATTATTCCTACAAAACTGATCAACCTTATCCAGACTTAAGATTAGATAAGACATCATGAAATGAGATAAGCATCTCTCTGCCAGATTAGAGAATCCAACCCTTTCGCATCTAGTTCAAAACATGCACAACTGGGAACCATATGCAACATTTTTTCGATGGCTCTGGATAAGAAAAAGTAAAGTGAATGACATGCATCAATGACACGATAGGATCCGATGCATGCAAACACTTCATTGATGTTACTTGCCTCTCTTCTCTTTCATAATATGAACTGCTTTTATGAGAATCATGAGATAAATTTGGAGCGTGTTCCTTCCTCCTTTCTTTTGCTACTTCTACTCCTTGACTAACTTACTGTTGCTGTATTCTTCTCCATCTTCTGCTGCCGACAGATTGTGTGTGTTTGCAGAAAGTAGGAGAAAAACTAGGAAAGAGGCAAATGAAGCAACACATGTTCCCTGTTCTGGCTTAGACAGACACAACCTATTTTTACTAAATCCAACTTTGCCTGCCCTGCCTCCTCCAAGTGTGGTCACATCTGGTCTTCTTCTCTGCCGTGGCAGGCAAACCACACGGGGCAAACACAAGCCAAACCTGTACTACATCATCCACTTTTAACCCAAAAGGACAGTTGAGACTAAGGAGTCAAAGGAATGGTAATGAAGGATTGAAACTTTCCGGGTAGCGGAGAAAGTCAGCTTCTTATTTTCATAGAAATTTAAAAAAAATTTCAACCCAAAATTAGAAGAGAGACTTTCTGGTCAATCATGATTGTGAATATTGGAGACATTCCAAATCCAAATGTCGTGAATGAACGTTCCCCTGAGAAAATAAGGAATTAACCAGAACCAAACATACGGAGTTTCATTATAAGTGTGCTATGCAGTTCAATTCAATCCCAGCTTGGGTTGGATGTTGGATCTGGCAGATGAGTGCTTATCATATCAGTGGATGAGCTTCTCGTGAGAAATCAGTAATGCAAAACAGATTGCCCTATGCCCTGCCTCCTTAGCAGAACAGGCACATTTTCTCTCCAATTTACATTCTCCCACTAACTTCACGCACAAAAGAATAAAAACAGACCCAAAACCAGATCTCGACAAATTCAACACATCCAGTGGGAGCAAATTATTTAGCAGATCATTCCATTTGCTCCAAATGAATTCTGCAACAAAAATATGAATACAACAACCTCCCAAATCCCAGTTGGTCTGCATCTGGATGTATATTCTTCCTAAATTCTAATCTGAACCCCAAACTGGCGTCTGTTGTATCAATGCGTAATAGTCCAGGTTGCCCAATGCAATTCCAAGATTTGTCAAAATAATTTGTACTCACCTTTAGATCGGGATCTGGTCAGGATTTCCGTATTAGTTAGACCGCCTTGTGGATGAGCCTGATGAAGACTAGCGATTCCTGGAGAATTAGCGATGTTGTTATTATTCATGTTTGGGGTTGTTGCTCCAGTTCCAGTTGTGGGTGTGGCGGATGCCGGAGAACTGCATTCACTTCTCGGATTAGAAACGGAACTTCCTGCCATCCGATTCTCCTTCCCAGAAGGAAGAGCAAGTTGTGGGTGCGGATGTGCGGCTGGGGCCAGTAAGGTCGGTGGAGTGGGTGTGGTTCGACTCCGTGGAGAATTAGAGCTGGGTGAATGGGATTCTTCTTTGATGTGTTGAGCCTTCTGTGACTGAGCCACGGCCTGCTTTCCCTCCATGATTACTCCACCTAAGAGCCGAGACTTCATCATTTTAGATATTTTGACAAGTAGACAACACTAATTTCTTAAAATAATCCAAGTCCAGCGCACTACAACCAATTCTTTGATCACAAACCAAATTTTAAGTTCACCAAGTTTTCTAAAGCTTAAGTCACTAATTAACTTTCTAAGTTGGAACAACTCCTTAAAGAAGAAAGAGCAATATTCAACTTTCCTCAAGATGAAGTAACATAACTGTATTGATAGTGGTTGAAGTGTTGATTTTACTCGTTTTCCTTTGTACTGTCGTGGGTGTGTATTATACTCCTTTGAAAACTCTTTGAAGTTTTGTATCCTTCTTTTCTTTGTCTTAAATTAACAGAACTTGCTACTCTAACTGTCAGTCAATCCACTGCCTATGCATTGTCCTTCTTTGATGTTTGATCTTAATTAAGGAAAGAAATTAGATGAAAGTAAAGACAGTCGATAAGACAAGATAGTTAAGAATAAACGAAAATAAAAGAAACGAGGCAGATTGAGACAAAGTTACGCTTCAGATTAACAAACTGCTCCGCACAGAATTTGCTTGGTTAATGCTCGAGCACAAGCCAAATGGGAAAGAGAAGATGAATGCAACGAAATAAAAATGATGTGGATGAGCAAAACTGTTTGAATGCATTAACCCATCTTTTCAGGATTTGGCTTCAGTAGCAGTAACTGCCTATGTTGGGGTATCTGTATTTTATGCAGTGTGAGTGAATAGGGCAAAAGCCATGTGGATCATTGCTCGCATCAATGAAATGAAAAGAAAGGGTGGCACAACCAGAAACCATAGTCAAGTCCAGCAAGCACACCTTTTGAAACGCATCCAACATACGGAAGAAGACTTACCCTTCACAATTACAACCCCACTAGTGCATGGATATACTTTGCAACCCGTATTTTCCACACAAGATATCTAAATTCTTCCAAAATACCCGCATATGTTGAGTAAAGTATTTAAAGGTTTCTCCAGCTCTATTCTTTTCCAGGCTGGAGTAAACCATGCATGCCTTCCAGAGAAGGTGGGGCCAAAAGCAGCCAGGAATTTGGTTGAAATAGAAATTGAAGGGACCCATAAGAAGAATGGAATGAAAAGTGCAGATGTACACCTTTTCTTTCTTTAGCAGTATGCCACACACCACTGTCCGCACGAGTGCCGAGACCAGTTGGCATTTGTTTGGGAAACCGACTCATCTGCCCTTCATTTCGTACCCTTGATGAGAACTCGGAAGTATTTAGTCCTCTGACATATAAGCCATGCCCTGCCATGACTTCCTTGTTACAAGTTCACCTAACCTTTCAAACTGTAGTCTACCATTAAACTGAGGTCCTTAACATATCAGGATCAGGTTTCAGCTCACTCGGGCAGGGCAAGGAACCCTTCCCTGCAGGCAAGGTGAGAACTTTTGTTGGACCAAATGTCGTGACATCTTGCTCTCCAAGTCTTAGGGATTCCCCCAAAAATGCTATTCTATCTCTCTCCAGATCTTGTTCATAAATAAAAATAACTTTTCACCCTTCTCCCAACTTCCTTCCGTTTCCACCAATTTGTGTGCCATGCCGGCTCATCTTTCAAATCCACCTTTGCGAGATACAAACAATACGAACTTCGTGCTTCGAGGCAAGGGGTGAGATACCATTACGTAATGTGCTTGAGTGAATGCGGAAGAAAATAAAATAAATGCGGAAACAAGACGGAAGTAACTGAAGGGAGTCACGGGTAAGAGACGGACTTGTTTGTTCTTGCAACAGATGTGAAGACTGAGGGTAAGTCAACTAATAATTGAAGACTAGTCCCTCATCCTTGTTCAGTTTATGAGTCATTAGTTTCATAATTATGAGAATGACTGAATTTGTTAAAGGTGAAGAAAGGTAGGACAAGCTTGTGTGGGTGTCTTATTGCATTTTGTAACCCTTTTTTAAAAAGATTATTACGGACTCATTCATCACGCCTGGCTAGCTCATTTCCTTTATTAAAGCATCAGGTGGTGGTTGAAGTTGAACCACCGTGGTTCTGATGGAGTGACTATAATTTATGAATTTAACAAAACACATTATTCCAAAATCTGGTAATTTCCTTGTAATATCTGTGCCAAGTGAGCAATTTAGTGATAAATATGTAGTTGATTGCGATTAAACAAAATGGTCTGAAATCTGGTAGAATGGAGTTTATTATGGATCGAATTGATGCCATGGATGTGCTTGAATGACGTCTGGATTCAAATTTAACACTTGTGTGTGTGCTGTTTTACACAGTTTGAGGCTACATCTGCCCTGACCACCTTTCGCAGATGGATGGATTTCGTATCATATTTGCAGATTTGAGTGTGGTACTGTAATCATGGGTCCTAATCCTGATTCTCTTATAATCCAGGCAACTAATGGTTAGCACCAAAACTATTGGATGTACATATAATATTAGAAATCGAATAGGAAAGAATCCATTAAAAGGTCATCTTAATCGGAATCAAGTATTTATGTCGTAATCCTAAATTCCGTTTAAAGAATAACATGTTCAAGAATAGCTCATCTGGCATTCAAATTATGACCAGTAATTATTGCGGATAAGGTTAGTTACCCAAATTATGATGGATAACTTCATTCAGTGCAAGAATTGCAAACAAAATAAATGTGAATTTGACCATCGACATTTCTATCCCAAACAAAAACCAGGTGCAGAATGTTACACTCAAACAAATGTCCAAGTCCTCCTGGTCTAGTCGGTAGTTTGCAAACCACAAAATGCATCCTAACACATCATCAAATCCCCAAAATTCAACCCAGTCCGCTCACCTTTCCTCCTTTCTTTCTTGCCGACCAACCCATAGCCCTGCCAACTGCTGTTTCTCTTGGATGAGGACACAACACCTGAGACAGGTGTGCAGTCCGTTTTTGTGTCTTCTTCCGACATATCATAACAACTGAACTAATTTTGCTCCTACTTATATCACATCCAAACATCCAGCCGGTATTTAGCCGAGTTTTTTCCTTCTCTGCACAAACTGAGTCAAGGAAAAGTTATTATTACAATAATGGCAATGGCTCCTTGAATTCACTTTTGATGTGCAAATGTAATTGTCATAAATGCCATTCAAAGGGTACGTTATTCAACAGCTTACCATTAGAATTGTCCTATTCAATCAATTACAAAGAATGAAGTGTTCCCTGCACACTTTTTCCAACTCGACGCGATCTTTCCTTTATTTCTTTGTGAGCTGGGGAATACTGACTGTATAATAATGTGACCCTGCCACAAATAAATACTCTACAACATGCAAGTTTGGTTGGATGAAGAAGTAGCTTATGCAATGGCAAACTAACGTGGTACGAATTGACTGATGTGATGTGATGCAATAGTTGTCGATGTAACCTTACACCATCCAAGTCGCAGCTTACAATTCAGTGGATAAAGGAACAACCCGTGAGACTTCACCTGGATGGATGGATGTAGCACCAGTTCAGATAAAGGTTGCAATAATCATTGCTTTTTCAATAATCGTGGAACATGTCAGAATTTAGGATTAATTTTGAGTTGAATACTTTGTAGAAAAGCAACATAGTTCGTAAGTAACTACATATTGAACACGTGCATGAATGAGGGTTGCATTTTATGATATTCATCTTAATTGTTAAGTTTCAATGATTATCTTACCCCCAGAATTGTATTGGTTGGCCAATTATCTTATCTTAGTGTTTGGATATCGACCCATTAAATACGACTAGCTCAGGCTATTACTGGGGAATCAATCAATTATTAATAGCGGTCCAATCCGGTTACTAAATCAATAATTTTCCAGGAAGATTAGACCAAGTTAGGGAAGCAATTTTACAAATTTCCGTCCATGTATGCTTTCTATGTAAATTCAACTAGGAAACTCGTACAGCATTTGTTTTGGCTTGCCTGCATTTTATTTTGATCCATCCACCACACCCGTATGCCACACACAAGCCAAATGGTTTTTGGAGAGAATTGTTTGTGTTTTTGGAGAGTAGACGGGAATTTAAGAAGGGAATTTGAAGGAGGAGGAGAACAAACGACAGCTTGAAGAACAGCAGATGGGGGCGATTTGTGTGAGGATGAGAAACAAATGGGACATGCAAATGACGACCTGGCCAAGACCAAGACCAACTTTAGTGCCATCGCCATGCCACGCCATGTGGGACACATCCATTCTTCATCAATCCTTATACTCCTACCAGTAGAAGCACTAGAGCAGTTTCTTTGGCAAAATGCCACATTAGGAAAGTAAAGCAAAGACGGATTTGTAAGGAAAAGGATTGTGCTTCGTGTCGATTATTTTCCTTTACCCACATACTTCTCACCGCACGGCTCAGGGCAGATTACTAACATCACTTAGATGCATAATGAGAAACACAAAACGAAGGAATTTGGGGAGAAAGTGAAAGGAAAATAAGATGCGGAGTAACATGTGGGAAAGTTGAGATTCTTCAAGAAATGAGGTAATGTCGATTTATGTACAAAATTGAAGGAATTTTTTTAGTATGAAAATGAAATACGAGCCGAGAGACTACTCCTTTTGTATCTTATGAAAAAGAAAATGATTTTCAAAAGACAACAAGAAAAAGAAAGAATTGAGAATGTGACAAAAATAGAGATTTTCAAGCACATCATTACACATCTGCATCTGCCAGGCACACGTGCGTCTTGTCAAAGTTGTACCGATAAATATCTGTAGTTTTTCAAAGTATGTTGGTATTTCTCAAGTAATATTTCCGTTTAAGTTAAGTTGTGCTATGGGGTCTCTCAATTTACCCAGATTCAAGAAAATTCTTATTCATTATTAAAGAAAGTCTCGGGAAAGAAATGCGGGTTAAGATAACCCAAATATTATGCCATGCCCTCCTGCTGCTATACTTGGACTGGACATCATCCATCCATTCGCTGTTCATAAATATTTATTATTTCCAGATTAACTCCACAAAAGTCTACCTTCTCAAAAAAGTAGAAATTTGAAAAATATATTCAAGGAAGGTAAGAAAACACCCACCCACCAAAAAAGTGAGCAGGTGAACAAAAAGGCAAAACAGATAATTTGTCCAATGTCTCATCCTCCCCACACATCAAAACACCTGCTCCCCATGAATATAAGAAGGCAGTGGATTGACATTGAAGCCGAAAAAACCTAAGCAACTGTTGGCTTCAATCAAATGAAACCAACTAAAAACTCTTTCCCATACTAACGTGATGTCAAAGTTGTGTAACTTCACTTACCATAAATCTATCTTATGTGCTCTGCAGTGATGAGAATGATTACATCTAATCTTATCTGACTAAACTCAGCACAAAATACATCCAATTCAATGCCAACAGGAGGAACCACAATCATTCATCAAGACATAACTCACGTAATATCTAGTTGGACATACGAGTACTCGAATTCTGGAAAAAAAATAGTTTCTTGCCTGTTTTTACTTCAGAAGCCGAGAATTGTCAATCCTTCGTTTTTGGTGGATTCAATTGTAATTGTGATGGGTTAAGACAATTCCAGAAATTTTTGAGTCTCGAGTGAATT
>JAAXNX010000566.1:0-26824 GCA_036491905.1 Folsomia manolachei | reverse complement strand
ATTTATAAGTATTTAGTATACCATCTGGGAATGTACTAGCAAAACGCATATTCAGGTAACAGAATATTACCCTTTTTCCATTCCCGGAACTTGGTGGTCATACCAGCAGAAAAAGCTTGTACTTTTTCTGCAAAAAAACTCGTGACATTTCCTTTCTTTCTTGTACCTTGCAATTCCTTCCTACCGCATCTCAAAAGGATGAATATCCTAGACGAGCAAAACTAAGTCCACCCAAAAGGTGACTATAACATTTCCTAAAAACCTGGAAAAAGCTCATCCTGTTATCTGGGATGTAATTCCCTTTGCCTACAAATTGAAACCACACCAAAGGATGACATGAAAAAGCAGGAGTATTCAATTCACTCAGTAGTAGTATCAGTAGCAGCATATGTTTCTCTCTTGATAAGATATTCCTCGGTTAGTTGGTAAGGTCAAAGGGAAAAGAGCCGGGAAAGCTGGCGCCGACTTCGTGTCATTTCTCAAACCATAGTAGCAGCCAGTTTGGTTGCATGGTGCGGGTTTGCATTTGTAGCCTCATCTCATATGAATCTCACAACTCATGGCGAAAAGTGGGTCACACATTTTATACGGGAACGTACTTTTAGCTAGGTAAACTAGGAACTGAACTTTAACTGAATAAATGTAGGTCATCCATTAGCCGCACGATTAACAAACTAACTGGTAAAATACTGCTGTTCTTTTCCATTGTTTTAGTTGCATCACACCACCAAACTTCAGGACTTTACTACGCACTTTTCCAATTCCCGTTATCGATGTTCTATTACAACAGACGTGTCGAGTGAACATCTTTGTTTACCATTCACACCAATAGAAATGCAGAGCAGACCCTTTTAGGCACTAAACCAACTTACACAACTAAACTAATTATACGGATGACCTTTCTCTCATTGCCAAAAAATATATGTGTGCATGTATTGTCCTCGAACAAGTTCCTTTTAAACCCGGTAGCCATGCTTCCTACTCGATCCTGATATTACAGACAATTTACAAAACAAATAAACCCTAAACTAGGTGGATCTCCTTTCCTTATGCTTCCAGGAATCCGATCCGCAATTTCTTCCTTGCTTCCCACCATAAAACAAGGTGCAAGAAACACGGTAGTTTTTCGTGGAACATTGTTGAAAAAAAAACTCAATTTTTAATTTTTAATGGCCATTAAACGGAAATGAAAACAAATACGACAAAACCAAACAATATTTTTTACTATTATCACTAAATCATTGCAGAAATGCAGAAAATAATAGCCATGTTAAAATTTTCAGAGGGTTGCAATGACACCTATTGTCCGACTATTTGGCGTCATTCAGCAGTTCCAAAATGTCAACTTGATTCAATGAAATAATAAAAAAAAGACAGGATGGATTTAGTGCGAAACTACATTCCAGTTTGTAGTAATGTGCCATCAAGACAATATATAGGTTTATTTGATAGCCCTGCTATTTCGTAGGAGAATATCATTGCCAGAGGAGTTTCCCTTTCTTTTCTTTCTTAATGAACTTAATTGACTTAACAAGATCATCATTGTAATGATCATGCAATTCAAACTGATACCCTACCAGCCAACTCAACCAGTCTGTCGTCTATCTCGACAGACTGTAGGAGCTGACATTACAAATAACGTTCCTTATTAATACTCGGCAATGAAATCCTATCTGGAATTTTCTACTTTGTAAAGTAAAAAACAGAGAGCTCGGATTGTATAAGGATTAACATTTCTGACCTTCTTCGTTTCATGGAATCAATTGTTTATTCTAGCTTATCTGAAACCAGGTTAATCGCCCACGTTCAAATACCTGTCTTCCAAGACGCTTATTTAATGATAAACAAAATTCGACCCGTCAACCAATCTGTTACTGCCCGGGCCGAAGCTTTCAGTTAATTAAGCAATCTGTGTTGTAATCATGATTAATTTCCTAGAAATGATTTACTTTAAAGCCATCATTTGCAAGAAGATCAATTCCATGGTCGAATGATGCAGTAGAAAATTGTCATGTTGAACTTAATCTGTTCTAAGAAGAATAGATGATACTGCCTACTTTTGCGGAATGACTATCTGAATTCTGAGCACTGCGAGAATCCAGAACAACTAAACTAGTAGCAGAGTTGGAATGAAGAGACTGCAGATAACGACGCAACAAGGCAAAGTGTGTATTAAGTGAAATTAAGAAAGAAAGCTCAAACACTTACTTTGACTTAGATAAGTTGGGATCACTGTGTTTCCTTCGTTCACGTGTCTGCTTCTGTAAAAATAAAGGAAAAAAGTGGGTATAACAATGACCCCAAGAGAGGAACCTTAATTTAATTGGATTCCGAGAGTTCCAGTTCTCAAATGTCACCCTCTTTCATTGAAGCTAGAGACGTACTAATGAGATTAGTTACATAAATAATTTGGTAGGTGATTTCTAGTGTTCTACCAACTTTCACCGATTTTTTCCAGAATTTATATTCTCCAAGCATCTGATTAAACTTACCCTTTGAACTCTTTCTTTACAGCTCTCGGAACGACCCACAGCTGTCGACGGTTTTTTCGGCTCGGAATGAACACTGAAAAGATTAAAAGATGTACGCAATTAAAATTTGGTAAAACTTTTTCCGGAACTGTTATATAACTTTTCTGGTTTCCCAATTGCCAATTACCCAGATGATTTATCACAGATTAAGCCGTACTTTAAACAAACGGCGTGATGATTACATAAAAAAGTTTCAGATCGGACCAACTGCCCGGAAGAAGTCACGTAGGCTCGCCACATTAATTTATCACTTCAAAGTAGACACCAAAAGGTTTAAGAATTTTAATTGACGCTTTACAGATTTCCGCTCATTTTAAACTTTACAAATTCTCTAAAATAACGTAATGGCATATCTGAAATAATTACCACGTAAATGGTTTTGGAAAATATGTCAATTTCGTCATAAACTCTAACCCACAACTGGAATATTTATTGGTGTCAAATTATTAAGCGAAAACAGTTGACAGTTCTACTTCAACTATATCCATATTCCATTTCGTATTGAATGTATTATTGCAATACGCCATGCGGTTACATGGAAAAAGATTCTTAACGAAAATTAAGTGGAAACTTTTATTACAAAACTTTTTTATTTCAGGAAAATTGAGCATAAATGTGGCAGGAAACGGAGCGAAGGAAGCCAAATCCCCTTGGATTTGTAAGTTTGAGGAAACTTTTTGTGGTAAAAAAAACTACGAACATTTTCATTGCAAATGGTAATTACGTTACGTGAATGAGTCCCTCATATTTGTACGTATACTACCAAGTCTACTGCTAATCTAATCCTCAATCCTATAATTTCAAAGCGTCTACTAAAAATGTGCAAATTTTATCAAAAGACAATGGTTTTTAGCGCAATTTCCTGGAAAACTTCCTTCCGGGAGCATACTAATTTTCCCTCCCACTAGTATGATAACTATAAAAAAACTGTCTTACCGTTGCACACCGTCCTCATCCTCAAATGTGAATCCATCTGAGGCAATTCGTTCCTCAGAGAGGGTATCAGGCCTTCTGTCACCTCCCTTCAAACTGCTTCCACTTCCTCCCAAGGGCTTCTCAGCTGAAATATTTGAAACAAAAATGTAAAATATGCATACAACTTGTATGATATCCATTGATAAGAATCAGCGTCAATTTTATCTTCATTTTTATCGTTTTGACAAGTTGCGTCCGCCAAACCCTAAATATTTATATGACCGGTTATGGCATAATCGAGCAATCATACTGGTTGTTAAGACGGGTCATAAAAGGTGTAAATTATGGTTGTATTAAAACCCCCATCCCTAGAAATTAGTGCCTGTTAGCACATTCATTGTGCATTGGTGGGAAACTTGATCGGAAGGATCTATGTGGAGGGTCTTGTCTGGGTTCTCTGGTTTCATCTTATCAACACCACAATCTCACCATTTATATTCAAATGGAGCAGTTTTAATAGCTTCCTCGTTTCGTTTTAACTATTCCACCGTGATAATTAAAAATTAATCCAAGCATAAACAGGAACATTACAAGAAATATGAAGCTCCATGTCGCATCAACAAACAAAACATCTCAATCTCATAAAATCCCGAGTTATGCAGCAACCTCGTCTCAGTAATAGTAGCCAAATACCCAGTCATCACACACAATGAAGAGACAAAGGTTTCCTTGTCATTTTGACTGACATTAAATCGACCGACGTCGGCAAGGCAAGGCATCGGATAAATTGTGAATCCACCCAGGAACCCACTCATCTCTTCATCCATCCTTTACCAACTATGGAGTGGAATTGGAATCAGAACTTCACAGATAGATGGAAGAGGATGGAATGAAATGAAAACAGCTAAAAACTAAGAGTCATAAAATAAATGATAAGAAAAAGATCACTGTCGAGCTACTCACTAGCGAGTAACGCCGCAAAAGAAGCCCACCCAACAATGAATTGAAGGCAAGGCAAGGTAAAGGCGACTCCCTTACATTTTCTACAGTCCAGTCATTTTTCAATTCAAGACAGAAATCTGATCTCAACGGAAAACATGGGAACTTCACCGACCAACAAATACAGAGTATTATCAGACTAAACCAAGTCAAACCGCAATAAATAAATGGAATGATTTTAACCAACCAAACCAACCATCCATCAAATCACCAAAGAGAGGAATTCATTCTGCTCAACCTGGAATGAAAATATCTGTCTGTGTTAGAGAGATTTTTCTATCGAAAGAATTTCAAGTATTTCGATCCTTACTCCAGGCAAGGTAAGCAAGGCTTACTAGAATCAAGTGCCTATATGCTTTAGAGACATTTTAAAGTCATCAACAGACACTTCCTGTCTTGATCAAATAGCGTCATATTTTTATGTCGTAAAATGAAGAGCTGAAAGCTGTAGCTTTAAAGTTTCGATCCAGAGAGCAGACCTAACGCGAATGTGTGTCGGCTTGTCCGACATAAATCCTTGCAAATACGAAAAAATAATCTCTATAAAAATACAGATACCTCTATGTTGGTTACTTTCACTTTCTTGATTAAAAAAATAGTGCATTGGTCGGTAAAAATGTCTCCAGATGATAAGAAACCTGTGCCTTATTGTTACAGTTCAAAAGTATGGTGAAAAAAGGTTTTCTATACCGCTTAGAATCCTTTACAAAAAGGTTACAATACAGGTCGAAAACAAATGAAACCCTTTAGCTACCCGTTATCCAGCACAATTTCAATTTTGTGTAAAACAAATAAAACCAGAGCTAAGCTGTGTTGTTTTGAAGAGTAGATGAGTAAAGTGAATGAGTAAAACAAAGTAAAGTATAAGAAGGGAGGTAAACAATAGATAACAAACAAAGTACACGAATCCAGAGGCTATTGTCATTTTCCTATGGCATTCTTATATTTAACAACAGGTAAGTAGGGTAAACACAGAAACAGTATACTACTTGAGCAGATTATTTCCTTCCTACCTAGCTTTTTTTTTAATCTTTTAACTCCACTCAACAGATTTCCTCAAGAACAAGTAACTTACTTAATTGGATATCAAACATGGAGTTTTTGTCACGATTTTTTACATTATACAAAATCATGCCAAGATGTCTTGCCTGAGTGACTTTCTGTAAATTACATCATTACTATAATTGCCCCAGTTTTTCATATCATTATAATTGTTAAGGATATGTTTATTTCATCACAGTAAATTAATAATACGAAACACAGATGTTTACGTCAAAAATACTTATTTAGTATGAGACGCGAAGTCAAAAACTTGCCCATGCAATGAATTTTTAGTTGTGCAAGTTAATGACTACTAAAAATAAATTGTATAAATAACTAATGACCTGATATCATGTGCAATTATATCTATTAATGATTCATTAACCGGTCGTTTACCCAGGAATAAAATAAATGCAGAAAACTAATCGATGTTTTACAACCAAACCAATTTGACATAGAGCGGAATCACAATAAAAATACTTCTGATTCTGTGAATGCATATTCTAGCCCAAATAGGAAAGTCAGAATTCCAGTAAAAGCAAATTCAAAGTTCACTTGGAACTAGATCGAGCCATGGTTGAATTGATTGGTGCATGTCACCCAGTAGCAGAATGCTGATTGAAGTAATTAAGCTCTGTCTCCACAATCCCGGGCCGAACCGTTAGATCATCCTTCACTCCATTTATTTCATCACGGCCTACAAAATCAGTTTCCTCTTCGCTTTTCACCAATGAGGGCCACAAGACAGGCAGCAACTCTACTGAACCGAATTCAAATTCACTTAACCCGACTAAATTCTCTGGCCAGATTCAAACGCCAAACTTTGCGAGAGTAAATTATGTGGACACCAAACGACCTAAAGTCAACACCAAGCCCTTGTTGACTTGATTCCATTCTGATTTCATTTATAATCATTTAAGCCCATCCGAGGACATATGCTTCCTAGCCCTATTCCAACAAAGTTAGTTCATCAATCAAAATGTAATTAAATTTTAATTGGAGATGCCATCCACCCTATCCATTATTTACTTGATCTGGCTCGTAATACTCATTACACTCAAGCAAGTAAATATAACTAATTTAGATTTTCTCAACTATGGCCAACTCCGAATTCAAAATCATTACAATTTTACAAACGAATAAGCAGTTTAAGATAAACCATTTGTACAATTTCGCCAATTTCGCAAAATATTTGAAAAACCTTTAAAAACAAGTGCAACCTACTTATCGTAGAAAGATTCATACAAAGGTTTGCCACTCCTCCATTTGTAGGATGATTATGTTGTTGATGAACAGAAAAGAGGTGGTTTGGGTGGTGATGAGTGTGTCCATGACCAAGAGGGGGTTGTTGCATCTTCCTCGGTTTCAGTGGGAGTGGTGGCCCACCACTACTAGAGATCGTAGTGGTCGGAAGGATTGGAGGTGGCAATGCTGGTTTGGGTGGAGACGTTGCTGTAACCATCTTATCCTTGTTCTTCCTCCCATGAAGATGAACGTGGTAGAATGAGGATCGTTTACTTTTCTTCCCACCATCTACTTCACTGCCACTATTAGATTTACATTCTAATCCTTCATCCAACAAAGTCACAGTCCCTGCCCTAAGGTTTAGGTCCCATGAAACTGGTTTACTTCCGGCAGAACACGTATTATTGCTTCGGATCAACTGGCACAGTCCCTCTTTTGGATAAGGAGGAGGAGGTGGTGGGGGTGGAGGAGGAATTGAAGGTAAATGCCCTTGATAACATGACTGCTTCAAGAGAGAGGACGCAGATATTAGATCAACTTCATCAAAATCCATAAAATCTGCATGGCAAGAATTCTGCGGAGGTGGGGGTGGAGGTTTCTTCCCTTTTTTCTTATGACCACCACCACCTTCAGATCGAAGCACCGTTTCTGGAGGACTTGCCACTAGACTTAGGGCAGAAGTCCGGAGTCTACTTCCCTTCGGGGGAAGGGCGGGTGGGACATAGAACGTGGATCGGGTACAAAGACTCATCCTTGCCTCGACTAGAGCTTCGTGACACGGGGGCCGAGCTGGTGGGGGAGGAAAGTGAGGAAGCACCAGAAGAGGACGAGGTAGAGATGACAGAATTTGATTTTTTCAGCGAAGGTGGCAGTGGGACGGGCACTACTAATCCACATCCTGGAAGTGGTAACGGAGGTCGAGGAGGTGGTGGAGTGGGTGGGGATGATAGCACCTCTTCGAAACTCAGCAGGTTCACGGAATTTGGGTTTGGAGGAGAACATGAAGCCTCCCCTCCTGGATAAGGGGGCAACACATCGGATGGTGGGGCATTTTGTAAACTTCTTCGTTGTAGATTTTTAAGTAGATTGGCATCATCTTTTTCTTTTGTCTTGTTTTGCGGTTGTTGAGCAAGACTCAAAGCTAAAGCCTCGTCATGACTGTTTCTTTTTAAATTAAGTTTTGTACTTGTTGGAAACTCGTAAAAGTCTTCACGACCACCAGATCCAAAGTTAAAGGGTGTCTGTTGGTCAGTAGGATTATTTGGGGAAGAGGATGAAGCTGAAATTTCCCCAAAGGCAAGAGATCTCCGATTTCCTGCCCCACCGGAATTGGCGTTGAAAATGAAGGGGTTAAAATTCACAAATTGCCAATCGTCCACACATTCCTCGGTTGAGCCCTTTTTTGGAGAGTTTTTACCCCGTTTTATTCTCGTCTTTAAGTTTTGCATGACTGATGTTGAACTTGATGTGGGGATAAACCACATCACTGTTTGTTTGTCACATTTTATTCAATACTAACTAAAAATTTGAACTTTCCTCAACGTGTATTACAACATACTGTTCGTTTCACAATTGTTACCAAAGTAGGTCCCTTTTCTACCCAAGTGTTATACGTTAACAAAGAATCAAATTGAACTAACTCGAGTCAATTCACTAATGATAATGTTGACAGATATGAGTGAGACAGTTGAACATGGCTAAAACCCCCAACCCCAAAATTCTCAGAAGCTAACTTTTTCACACTTCCTTCCACTCATTCATTTTTAAACTGAGCAATTCTACTCTGCATAAATTGTGGAGGATATTCAATTTCAATCCCAGTAAATGGTACTATCACGTTTATTTAAGTTACTGAGTTCATGCTGTCACAAAAAATGTAGTCAGTTAGTTGCACATTTCAACAAAAGACACATAAACTGCATAGCACTGGCCGGATAAGTGACGCATTCAATAGAGTACACAAGACAAGATACAGCTCAGTAAATTGCAAACATTAGTCAGACTCATGAATGAATGTGAAGTTTAGTTTACCGAGACTAGGCTAAATATTTAATGTGTGATGTGATCTTGATGATGAGACTGCATGCCTTGTGTGACATTAACATGGACGACACTGGATACTGGGTGTGACTTGGATCGGATTTATTTTTGTTTACATTACGCCCATAAATATCAAGTGGTCAGTTATCAATTTTCAGTCAAGAACGAGTGGATTTCTCAGTCGTATCACTTTTCATTCCAAGAATCGCAACAGCTCCACGCCAGACTGATCCATTACTTTTAAGTTTGGTTACCGATCAGAACACAAAGAAACAAAAGAAATTAATACTTTTTCGCCATATAAATGCATTTAATCCAGGCATATAATGTCAAATGTCTTTGTCCATAAATCCACACAACTTAATCTTGGAAGTTAGATTTTTAATAAATCACACAAATTTTAATTAAATTTTGGCAACAGGTAGCAAAAATATATGGTTGATTGTGGTATTGAGTTTCATTTGTACAGTCGATTATGCCACATCTGCTCTCTGCTTGTATCACTTGTCTACTTCATATTAAATTTGAATAACTGCTTTTTGGCAATTTTTCACACGAAATCCTGGGATGGATAAATATTAAAATTTGGATTCAACACAAGCACAATAATATGTTTCCTTCCAAGAAGTCATTTTTTTATAAAGAAGCCTTGGCAAGAAACGATGGGATACACGAACCACAGAAATCATTTCATATATTTCTTTTCTTCTCATTCCAGTCCCTAAATCCCAGCACCACATTTTGTCAATTCAAGTACAACATAGCCTAGAGGAAAGGCAACATAAAACGCGAATAAATTCTTTTCTCCCCTTTTACGAATATCAGATCAAGTTGCCCGTTGTCGGTTGCTGACTGTAGAACATTTTAACCACGCCATGCAAACACGGAAAAACCACAAGTACAAGATTTTAATATTTTCGTGGAATTTCACCAACCATCCGCAACGGGAGAGTCACGTTTGTATTGTGTTGGCTACTTTTATTTATTAAGAATATTCTTCCCGTTTTACTGCTTGGCTGAGAGCGGAATTTGGATGGGATTTGGTTGTCAATTGGATTTCAAGGCGAGGAGATCTCAGTGCGATTGTACACAATTTTGAACGAATTTCATTCAACAGGTTGTTCTTGATGTGAGAAGAGCAAAGTTGCAATTTAATTTTGCAACCAATATCTGACACTTGGAGAATTTCTTCCCAATATGACGTTACTCCATGTCGTCCAAGTAATTGTTTACGTGTTCCATTACCACACCATTAACGTAATGAAAGTACATCACTGACCACTTCGGACTGACCACAATAAGACGGAAAATTTGGTTTTCCTCCTTCCCGTTTTTGACTCGCACTAAATAACCACAGAGCACAAATTGTGCTGTGCAATTTAATTTCAATGTAACAACTGTCTTACATATTCTTTCCTCTCAAGGCAAATTCACTTCTTTAACAAGATAGTCTGTGCAGTCATTTGTGATATTTTATTTTATTGTGTATCCTAACCGCACTTATTCTGCATCTCCGCAACGATGACTCGGTTACAGACAGGAATGTGCATATCTCGGAGTCTTGTGCTACATTACATCACTCCTTCACTAGTCACATTACATTGCATTACAAAGCAATGTAACCCAAGATCTTAAAGTCCTACTGTATTTACCTTTGCAGATGTACTTGCAAAGTTACTTTACTGTACTGACATGACTCACTCGAATAACATTCGAGCTTGAAAACAACGGTCAGACAACCTTTTAAATTTCACGATTAAGATAAGGCCTTATCCAGTCAACTACAAAACCCACCTAGTCATTTGTGATATTTTATTTTATTGTGTATCCTAACCGCACTTATTCTGCATCTCCGCAACGATGACTCGGTTACAGACAGACAGGAATGTGCATATCTCGGAGTCTTGTGCTACATTACATCACTCCTTCACTAGTCACATTACAAAGCAATGTAACCCAAGATCTTAAAGTCCTGCTGTATCTACCTTTGCAGATGTATACTTGCTAATAGCAAGTTACTTTACTGTTATGACTCACTCGAATAACATTCGAGCTTGAAAACAACGGTCAGACAACCTTTTAAATTTCACGATTAAGATAAGGCCTTATCCAGTCAACTACAAAACCCACCCGTCACTGAACATTAAGCAAGGTACAAGTGGGCATGCATACCACATAGTTTGGTAAACTTTTGGTTGAAGTTCCTAGTCATTGAATGCGAGTCCAGTCTTGTGATACGATGCCTTCGTAAATCTTTTAATACTGAACTTTACACAGGACTTTAATTTAACACGCACGCACGCACCCAATAATAACACGGTAGGAATAGGGATGAGTATTTTGGTAGAAATTTTTTCAATGATTGGATGGAGTCTATGTATGCAAACCAGGATAAATATTATGTTTCAAGTCCAAACACCCAATAAATCATACTGCACAACTCCCTAGTGCATTTACGTATAAAGCAGAAGGCGGAATACCAACTTGAAACAACTTTTCGAACACACAATAATCAACCGACCTTTGACCCATACACACCATCCAACAGCACCAAACCACACCAGAAAATAATATCTCGTAGGTCTACCCTATCAAGAGCGGAAATGCTTGTTCACTCTTTCCAGGACTCAAACTAAACTGAATTCGAATCTTGTACTGTTGTTAGGATGGAGCTGTGCTGGACAGACAAGAAAATCTATCTAACCAAATAATGTTACCATTCGCTTTTTCCGTATCATCTCTTTCAGACTGATGTTGTTCATACCACGAAACAAGGTTTTTTGGAGGTTTTGTTTTGTTATACCAAACGCAGCTGGATCAGGATCCCTTCATGCCTGGCAAGCAAATAAGGCCAGACCTGAAAAAGTAGTAGGAAAGACCTGAGGCAGCTGTTCCCACAAATCTATAAGCCCAGCCTTATATGTGTATGCACTGAGTCCTCGGGTACTTGAAAAGCAAAGGACCGCATGCATACAGTGCAGCCGAGTTAACCCAACAATAACCGCTGCACCAATAACTAATATAATACCAGTGAGTACCCTGTAATAATCTTTACTGCATAAAAATACAAGACAACGTCTGTACNACCAGTGAGTACCCTGTAATAATCTTTACTGCATAAAAATACAAGACAACGTCTGTACTAAAGTCTATTACTGTAATATGTAACAACCACTTTCGTTTAGTACAACCTCTTCTTATCCATTTTCTTCTGTTCAATCCCTAGACGGAATTGCATACTTTGAGTCAGTGTAATATCTGCATGTAATACAGCAACTACTATGTACTCCTCTTATGATGATAAATCGGATTTATTATAAGGAATGAAGTTGGAGAAGACGAAATGCCTCCAACAAGAAAACTCTACAAATTCTTCACCAGCAAGAGTCAAGGGAGTGAGAAGATGTAGTCTTATAAGTATTAAAGAACATCCTTCCATGGGAAGTAGAATTCTTTTCGAGAGGATATGGAACCACTACCACCTCCGCAAGGCAAGTTGGAGACGAACGTTTAATAAACTTCAAACTTGAGTTATCAGTTGGATGGCTTCATGTTTCTCATGATGAGACGACCGCACTGGATGGACTTGAATCTGACTTGGCTGAAGGCTTCACTGACAGAGCGTGATTTAAACGCATAGTTTAGCTATATAGCTCATCTCCTGTTGTTGTTGTCTACTGATGGGTGAATGGCGGATGCGTTGTGTACTTTACTTGGATCCTTAATTTTAATATGAAACCAGTCATGCAAAGTTTTGAAACCCTTTCGTTTCTCCAATAATGAGCTAACAGTGGCAAAGAAAAGGCAGTCTCAAGAAATAAACGCTATCATGTATAAGTTCCATGAGAGTTTTTCATCTCGCGTACCGAACAACCAAGTGTTAAAGAAAGCGAGAAAAAAACATTTGAAAACGAAACCCAGAAGTAAGTGCACCCGGTGCACCTGCATCTTTACAACTTTTTATAGCCATTTTACTCCATCTCCACGCATGTCCCTTGCATTTTAAAACTAGTTTTTCATCGTTAATAGCAGTCATCAAGAGCTATGTAGCCGTTAAGTATATCAGATATCCGCATTACTTACACCTGCTCAGCTTTGCACATGCACTGCTTGACACAATACAATGAATATCAAAGATTTATTTCAATTTGTGTGCAAAAAATGCTGACTAATGCAATTCAGAGAACCGATTCCAGGAGTAATATAACATTGTCCAGGGAAAAGAAGGAAACAAGAAACAATGCCATACCACAGTAAACAATTTTAGGTATCAGTTCACATCCGAACTACAACATTACAAGGCTATTTTGCCCATTTAAAGAAGTGTTATCAGTTCTTGATGTCGACTCTCTCAACACATCCGAGGGTCCTCTTGATTTATCCTTATGTTTTCGAAAATGCAGTGATAGTGCGGATAGGAATATGCTACAGTGCAGCGTAACAAGTGGAATTACGTGCAAGTGATGAAGGTAAAGGGACCTTAGTGAAAAAAAGAGTCAAAGGGATTACCAGGACTTCCCTCCTACTTCACGAACGAGATGCATCAACCAAAGATGAAGATCCAAAATAAGTCATGGGAGAAGTTTAATCTTAGAGAAAGGGTTCTGGGTACTTTGCTTCTTCATATTCAGCATGTCAAAGGCAAATCCCATTTGAAACACCCACCCTCACAAGGCTACTAGATATATGGTCAACTGCCTTCCGCGCAAAAAAAATAAAAACCATCCATGCACCCAGTAAGGTTCCTACTGATGAATCTTATCCCAGGCAGGTACTCCACTTGAGCATGAATTTAACAAAAGTAAAAGGATAAAGATGATGAGGACTGGACACTTACTAAAAGATAGAATATGTACACCACACCTGTGTGGATAAATGCATCATGCACCTTACTAGTACAATAGTAATCCTGCTCTGCCCGCAGGTAAATACAATTCAGAAAAGGGAGTTTCATTGCATTGCAACTGCATACATGTCCACTCCAAGGAAAGAGCTAACCACTAAATAAAAACCAAAGCGTGGAAAGCTTGTCAAAATCAGTTATTTCACATGACATAGCATGACTGCATCACGTCTACATCAATGTAAAAACTAACATTACGTTTCATTGTACTGGAAGGAAGTGGTTCCATGTGGTAGTTCATCTCCTGCTTGTTTTTCCTTTCTCATTATTTATGCAGGTTTATAAAAGTCAACTCCAGTCCAGTCAGTGAAGCAAAAAGCAAAAATGCCCGAAGGATTGGAAAATTGTATGTAAGCAAGTGACGGACTGAGTACCCATCGTGGCAGGAGGCAACATAGTGCACGTGTAAGAACTACAACCAAGGAGGTGAAGGTAATAGATTTACTAGTAAGATCAACCAATCTGTATATAGCCATGAGCCAGGGATACTTTTATTTAGGCTTTCTCTCAGACCAATTTATCGTGTAGGACATGAGGCAAACTAATGTGATGAAGTTTTTTTCATTCGCATTAGATAATCTGCAATAGATAATTCAAAAAGTAGCACACTCATTGCGCTTAAACGGGGGACTTTTACTAAAGAAAAATTCGTATTATCCGAGCTACTACATTATGGCAAATTTTACAGTTAAATACTTAAAGCAACTCAAAACTCTGCAAAGATTAAAAGAGAGACACAGAAAACTTAGCTGATACAGATTATTAAGATGCAGATCACGTCCTTATTGTCATCATAAGTGAGGTAGGTGAACTTATCGTATCTGAACAATTGCATCCTCGCTCGATATCTCAAGCCTACTCGAGTTCGTGAATACGTAATTCAATTTTCTAACGTCTGATGAAATCCAAAAGTTAGGGTAAATAAATGAGTAGATAATTTAAGACAAGAACACAAGCAGTTGCAGCAGAGGGCAAAGTACAATTTTAAGCCTTCATGTACCGGAAATCCACGATCTGACTTAACAGACGCCAGTGACAATCGCAATTGCTCAGCAATTTTGTTGTCATTCATGTCAACCCCACGAGAAAAAGATTGTCAATTGTTTCCATCTTTTTGTTACTAGGATAAAAGGCCTGGGATGTGGGACAAGAGAGTTACTCCCTTTAGAATAACTGTGAATTCCCTCATCTCATCTTTGTTCAAATTAAACTATTGCAGATACACTGAGAACTGAGCAGACAATAAGATTTGTTTGCATATTTCTTCATAAATTGAGCAACAAGTTCACCACACCTTTTACATTACTACAAATATTTATAACAAAATTCCAAGAACATTTCAACTAAGCAAATTTGCAAAAAGGAAAATAATAATTCCACGAATCTATCTTACTTATATTACCATTTTGCATTTATTCCATGGATGACAAGAAAGAAATACGTATTAATCTCAATCGGAAAAAAATCAGGGCTGTGTGGTTTTTAAATTCAGCTAATAACTGAATTCGACGTCCATGTATCAAGGAAGACAGACAAAACAAGAGTATAATTATAACACTACAATGCAATCTTATCTTTAACTTGCATTCGCTTCCTTTACAGTTCAAATTCTTATTAGTTTCAATTTATTCTCTTACCGGTAGCTGTCGAATTATTATTCCCCCAAAGTGGGAGCTTGAGCAGTTTCTTGAAAGAAGAGCTGCGTTTCAGCGACCGGCCATCAGTTGACTGCTCCATGCAAACTGGCCCATAAGATTCCATTCACTAGAAATTGTTACTTGTAGCACAGTCAGAATTTAATAATGTTCTCCTCGTCGAAATTAAGGTATGTTCAACAGTACTTTTCAATTCGTCATCAACTAGTTTATGTAGTATTCATGGATTTGAACAATTTATACCTTCTAACTTTCTCCAAAAGCAATTGTTCTTCGAGGCAACCGAAACGCACAAATATCAATTCCAGTCGATCGAAAATTAACGAACAATTGGAATTGTCTCGCCACAAATAGTTTAGAAACCGAATAATGACTAGGACACTAAAACTGAAATCCAAAAATGCTTGTACGATGCAACTTATTAATCACTCCCTCTATTTTGTCACTTTTTGAAACCACTGCGGTGGTGATTCAACATAGTTTTACACTGGATTTATAACCTCAGCTAAAAGAATGTTGTTTTCCATCGTAATGTCCTGATATTTATACAACACTTGCATGGATTTATTTGTTGTGTCAGATGGATGTGGGGAGATGAATAAGAAGAACAGGACAGAATAGAGTTGCAGATTGGCGTGAATAAGACAGGCCAGAGATTCATCAGGGACCAAAAGTTGGCCAATTTTCAAGGTGAAGTTTTTGAATCTTACTCAATTCATACTATCTTTACAACCAAACAACAGGAAAGCCAGAAACAGAACATTCAGATTCGGAATTTTAAGAAAGAACAGTCTTGAACTGAGTTTAACTTCGATCACATTCAGCCCATTTCATACCATCTTCTTGTGTAACCCTTTGTCTCCTTTTTCCACACAGTGATAAGAAACAAACTTTAGATCGGATAATGTAATGCAATATGCAATGTAGTACCCGGGTTGATTCTCTTTTCTACACTAGAGGCATCCGAAAATTGTATTTGTATTACACATGTGTTTCTTTATATTTTGCTTTAGTCTCAGCTGCAGTCGGCAGTCTAAGCCTGCTGATGATACTCATTTTACAATCCTCTGGTTTCTATGTCCCATTCTTCAGAGTTTTAGAACTGAAGCTTGGCACTAAACAAACTCGAGAACAGGCAACAAAATATATAATCAAATCCCATCTTATGTCCACATTTACACAGTTTCTCTCCCATTTGGATGGTAAAACAATAAAATCCTATCCACAATTGTTGAACATACTGAAACTCCCTATTTTCACGAAACACTTGCCGGCAATGTAACACTACATTAATTTAATACAATGTCGGACTGTTTGATAAACTGTACGAATGCATGCATCAAGAGTAATTCAACCTTGGAGTTGTGAATGAATGTGCATGTATCATGGTTCAAAAATTGCAAGAATTAAAAAAAACCCACAAATATTTTGCGCATTTGTGTTCATGCAAACTCTAGTTAACTCAACCCGAAAAGTAAATTCAGCCTTGGTTTTTGGGACTCGTTTGATGTGCTAGTCTGCGATGGAATGCATGCACTCTGATTTTGCACGGGTGGTTCAATTTCAACTGAATTTATTAAAATAGGAACGTGATGAGGATTGAGGATTGGATGAGAACATTATTGAAATTAGATGAGGCGGAATTCAATTCCTGGAGTGGTCCATGAATTGGACGTGGTGAGTTTGATGCACTCGTTTTCATTATTTGCAGAACAAATAGCCAATAAGCAAACGATCGAGTGAATTATTGTTGTTGAATTATGGTTATTATTCTTGATTCCAATTGAATTTCTTTCATGTGCTGTGTCAATCATAAAATTATCTTAGGTTGCATTAAAATAATTTTGGAAATCACACTTCCCACTAATTCACATCAAAGTCAGATAAAAATCAAACCAAAGTCAGATCACTTAATCCAGGCCAATTTAATTCCATAATGAAATCAAGATAGTCTTTAATTAACTCTGCATCAATGAACGCTGTTAGTTTGTCTCCAGAGTTCAATGAAGCATTTTCACTATGTACATTTACCATGAATGCACGCTCACCTTAATTTGCATATTCATCAGCAACTTTATGAACAGGTTATTATGCACTTTGGTGGTGAATATGTAAAACTTTCACTAACTCACCAGGCCCACTTTCACAAACCACAACTTCAATCTTAAAACTAAAAAATCTGTCCAAAGGATGAAACTGTATCCGAATGTATTCCTGGTGGCATCCTCAATCCTACGGTAATGTAATAAAACTCGTGTGGAGAGGTGCCGGGTAGGAAATAGTAACTGCACCGCACTACGTTTCTCCCTTCTTGCTTTCCCTTTCTCCAACAACTCAACTCTTCAATTTTGCCTGACACAAACTTTCCCCATCAGAAAGAAGCAGCAGCAGAGGGTGAGGAAGAAACGGAGCCAAGTTGGGTTGATTTGGGTGCACAAGCGTAGTTCACAAACTTCGATCTAACCAAGGCAAGAAGGCAGCATGACTGAATGGAATCCTCAAACTCAGTAACAAACGGCTGTTTGACTTCGAATTCCCAGGATTCTCTGAGACCTCACTCCCTTCTTTCCTTGGGAAAGGTAAGTAAGACAGTCAAGAGGCAAGGCTGTGTGCAAGGAAGGAAGAAAACTAAGTTTCTCCCCATCCAAAATGTCCCAAGCAAGGCAGGGGAGCGTAAGGAAATATTTCCAGGAACTCGAAATTTCAGGAAAATGAACAAGAGGGGAATGAAATGAATCCACGACAAACATACACACCTATGCTCACTTAGCTTGCAGGTGGAGATACATAAAATACAACTCTGCCTTGAGTAATTTCATCCCCATAAATACAAACACAACAACTGGAATACATATTAAACATACACACCCTCCAGCATGCGCCATTGTCAAATTACTGTGTAAACCCAAACAAGAAAATAGTTAAATCGATACACTTCCATCACAAAGTGACCAGGAGCAGGAAACAACTAAGACGAACAAGTGACAACATCTGGAAACATCAAAGAAAAGTACAAACTTTTCTTTTTGTTCTTTTCTGATGAAAAAAATCCCAGATGAAGCAGAGTGAAAGTGGTGAGATGGTCGCAAGCCATGGACTAACCAACAACAGCCTCATTCTGCCTGCTACAAAGATAAAATTGGGAGTGGGAGGAAAGTAAAGATATTAGTCTTCATCTTAATGCATACATTTCTTTCTCCCTAACGCTATTTGTATGTTTTGCGGATGTATTTAAGACGGATATTTTCCCATGTCTCAAGCCAATAACTTTCTCCATCCCCATTTCATTCCATATTAATATTACTAGGTATACTTTTATCATAATCTTCGCATTTTCATGAAATGCAGACGAAAATGATGGAGTTTGGAGGGATTGGATGGAATGAATACATAATCATAAAAAGATAACAACCTGCGTCAGGTTACTCTGCCTGATAGCGTTAAATCCGAGATTAAGATCATCTCATCAAGTAGCAGCAGGCGACGCATCTAATTCCATCTTTTTTCAGTCACAAAGGACCAATCTCCGAAATCAATTATTATGCCCAATGCAAGCTCCGACACGGCGGCAGGCAGCGAGAATCAGAAGAATCCGATTGGTATTCACGCAGATAACACACGTATCTAAATATAATAGGTATGTGTCGCAACCATACAGGTTAGTTAAAGGAATTGGATTTATGTAATAATGTCAAATTAAAATTCTACTGGATGAATCCAGTACAGATACATCCGTCTTAACACCTAAGTTGAGGATTGAATGTAACGAAGTACTTTCTTTTATTCTACAGTTGATAAATAAATTGCAATTTTATCATAAATTCGAAATCTATCCAACAAACAATTAATGAAATGTCAACCATAATTTATGACAAGTCAGATTGAAATTTGAGTTGAATAACCATTTACGTCACACACCGCCATGCTATCCGATGACACATAATACTGTTCAGCTTAAAAGGTAAAGCAACCTTTCTCTTTGCGTTAGTTTGCGAATACAAGAAAGTAAGAAAAAAAACCATTATTCGTGGAAAAATCGGATTTGAAAATGGAGTTAAAAAACTGGTCACAATTTTGGTTCAACACAACATAACTTGAAAATTTCTCCTGTTATACTTGACCTTTCAAAGTTGGTGAAAGCTGAGGAGAAAGCCAAGAGATGTGACATAAACACCTTGTCCACGGTGGAATCATTATGGACGAGGAAAACCATTTTCCAATCTTGCCATATTAAATCTCACAAACACAAGCCGCAAAATAACAAAAGAGATACATTCATCTGTACTCTCTGAAATCCCTCTTCGGTCACAAACTTCCATAACCTCGTATTGGGATAAACCAAATTAGTCATGCGAATGATTATATCTGCCAGATGTCCAAAAAATGGGATAAATAAATATATTTATGTCAAACTAGATGAACATTTCAATGGCCTAAGTAAATTTGAGCAGTAATTTGTCCAGTCAATCCGAGCAGAAAACCATTAGCTACCTGTACATCTCAAATTGTACCTCGGTAGTGAAATCATTATGTAATTCCAAATAACGGAGAAATAACAGCATCGCTGATTAAAATTAAATTTTGCAGAGTCAGTATTTATTCCAATAGAAACAGTAGATGTGGAACACCTGAGACCAGTATTGGTTTGATGAGGAAGTCAAGTAAACAAATACTTGTGAATACAATATGAATTTTACATGAACGAGAGCGTTTTGCACATAAGACCATACCAGGAGACAATGAAAAACTCGGATATGTACTCTTTCAATATGTTACAGATACTTGCTTCTTGTGCCAGCCAGATTTATACGGGAAACCAAAACATAGTCAAACAGGAATAGTGAAACGTGGCATTATGAAATAAGTCGCAAGTATAAATGCTTAACCACACCATGCTCGTGTGGAATGCACATTTGCCATAAAACATAAACTAAACGAACACTCAGTGATGATTACAATACAATGCGACAATGTAGAGCTGATTTTCAACTGGTGATCAGCATTGCATTCATATGATGATACATGAAGAGTGGCGAACGAATTGCAATGCATAAATGGACGAACTTGTCAAAACGAAGATGAGAATGAAATAAGATGCCGTCTGAAAATAAAAACATAAAGGATTGTGATGCTTACCGTTGTCAGATTCTCCAAACGAACCCCAGATGTTGTTGTCATCCGGAAGCTTTTTACCTGGAACAAGAAATAAATTGTCAGATACGAGCTTGAAAATAAAAACATAAAGGATTGTGATGCTTACCGTTGTCAGATTCTCCAAACGAACCCCAGATGTTGTTGTCATCCGGAAGCTTTTTACCTGGAACAAGAAATAAATTGTCAGATATGAGCTAAATTAAACACGAAACTACTGGGCAATTTCGTAGATACAGTGCAACTCTGCAAAATTTTTGATGCAGGCTTTAACATTTCGATTTGCCACGTAGTTAATTATTCGCAAAGTTTCTAACTAAGGTGGTCAACTATGAGTTAAAGTCTGCTATGTGCAATGCACAAAAAATAATTACGAAACCTTATTGTTAGGCTGAAAACTTACTGATTCGCTTCTTGGGGTCTTTCTCCGGACGTATTCTTTCCTTGAACCGCCTGAACTTGTCGTTGGCTTTATTCTTTTGATTCGTTCCCAAGCAAGCGTCGTGAATCTCATTTATACAGTTATGTGTTCGATACGTATCAATACTTCGGTGAATGTTCAGATTGCAGTCTAAGAATATATCAAATAGTAAATCAGCTAGATTGAATTTGCATTTAATTGCAATTTAGGAAAAGTTCATACCAACGCACTGCTGTCCTTGAGGTCCAATACCCCAAAGTAGTTTAGAACACATGTTACACTCAGTGTAAGAAAAGTAACATTGCGGAGCAAAGTGGTGTCCGTTGTGGGTCACCTGTATATTATAAAAAAGAAATCAAACTTGGAATAAAATTGAGGACGATAAAATCAGCCATAAAATACAGCTATGGTTGAAGATGGCACACCTTTTTAGACTTGCTTAATCTGGACTTCATTGATTTGTCTTTGGACATAAAGCTGCCGTGACGCTCCAAAATGTAGTTCAGATTTGGATGGTTCCTTAACCCAAACAACTTGACTATTACTGTCTGTGGGGAGAAATATAAAATTAATATTGCACAACATGAAACAACAAGCTGCTTCTAAACAAGACAACCAGTAAACCTAATATATAAAACGGAAAACTCACCGCAACGGCAATCATTATGGCGAATGTACGACCCTCGTTGTTTTTATCGACTTCCGAGCTGTGGAAAATAAAGGCAAAAATAAAAAAAATCACGAGATTTGTATAAATCAAAATTGTTTTTCAAGAAGCTCATTGTAACAGATTACAAGTCACAAAATCGCTTAAAGCCCATAAAATTGACGACTACAGAACATCCAGTAATCATATAGTCGCAATAAATTGCTTAATATTTGCTAAACGCACCTAAACTGCTCCACTCTTGGAACAAGATATGTTTCAACTATTCTTAACTCCTTATTCTTGTCGTGAAGGCTTTCTTCCAGTTGGCTATCCGGAGGACCATACATGGAGCCAAGACCGGCTGTGCGTTTATTGCAAAACTCTTCCAGTTGCTTGTTTATCTCTTCCTTTGCTTTATTACGAGCTTTCCGAAAAACCTACAAATATTAACCAAATTACCAAATTAATACCACAATCATAGTTTTCTTCCCAGATTACAATATAAATTTGAGCATTACCCGTCTCATCATTTCCTCTTTATCACTTTCTGTAGAAGAAAAATATACAGTTAAATTAAAAGTATCAATCAACCAATGTTTACTATTTTATACCATGCAGTAAAGCGTCGTCAATTTCAGTAGCAATGTTTTCATCTACATTAGGGACCAGAAGCGGCTAAAAGAAATCAGAGAGGCATTTATTTAAGTAACAACAACGTTTAGGCAATTGTATTAACGTCTTTCTCACCGCTCCTGGTGCACTAAATGTAGAATGAATTTCATAACCCCATCGTTTCATCTCCTTCAAACTTCCTTCCTCTATGTCGAAAGCGGTTATTAAATAGAAAAGCTGCAGAAAAATTAAACAAAATATTGAATATCATGCCTTTATAAGAATATAACCATATATGTACAGATGCATAAATAACTTACCAAACTACTTGGATCTTTTCTATTATCTATCACATAATTAATAAATACAGCGAGGTGTGCGTTATGTTCCAAAAGCCTGGAGAGGCTGGAATATGGTCCATGAAAACCCGTTATAGTCTGAAATTTTTTTAAAAATCCAGTTATTTCTTCAATTTCTCAAATAAAATACATCAGACAAAATAACAAAAACAAATCTTACAGGGACGATAGGCTCGTTAGGCCAAAGTACAGGGTCATTCCTCCTCCATAGCGATTATATCAACGGCTGAAAACTGACTGGATCTGTTTGGCAGTGCACCAGATATCCCACGTTCTAGCGATGATAAGCTCACCTGAAAACAAAAACAACAAATGAAAATAAACAAGACCAACGGTAAAGGTAGGGTTTGTTTCAAAGTGAAGGACTAAAGTTTTCCATTTCGTCATTTCGTACTCTGCTAAACATTCCATAATACGAAAGTATTTTCAAATTCTTCCCCGAACACTTACATTGCTATTGTTCTGATTTTCTCCAGTACCATTAATGTCCAATGAAGTATTGAACTTGTTGGGGTATGGTGGTGGGGGGCTACCAGGAGGCGAGAGGTGATTCGAATCCAAAGAATCCCAAGCGCTAGACGTTCGTAAATTTTTCTTTGATAACGAGGACGATGAAGAATTGTTTATCAAGTCATTAAAGGAGTCTGATCGTTTGGAACCTAAAATTTAAAAATATAAATTACTCGCATTGTCTCAGAAAATATGTTATTAAAGTATTCACATCAACTCTTTTTAATTTCAAGGAAGACGCAATTATTGTTATTACCGTTTGACGTCTTTTCTACCAATAGAACAATTATAATTTTATGCACATTCCAAACTAAATTACATAATCTAACATCTACAGGGCGGCTGGTAGTTCCGCACTCCCCTGATTAATGCTAAGATGAGGGAATGGAAAATATTTATAGACTGGATTCGTATACTCAACACGGGGGGCGGAGATATTTGCAACACAATTGACGATTTAGTTATAACATTCTATTAAAAACAAACAATCCATTGAAGGATACCTAACCGACGCTATTGATCACCAATACATGGACAAATATCTAACTCAACACAATGTGTAGAGCTATTAAATGGAAAGCGAATATTAACGAGTCATTCAAGACTGGATATGATATAACGGCGTGAATAACCAGTACGATTTCATTTTGACACCATTTTTCATTATGGAACAACTCAGCTAAACAAGGTATAACAAATACCTTGACAGGAAATCAAAAATATTATTTTAAAACTACCATCAATAAATTCAATACTCGTCCGACTACAGTCTCGGCAAACTGTGGCTAAAATATGTCTTTGTTGCATAAATTTCTCTTTACACACCTTCAGAATTCAACGCTTGCTGCATTGACACCGGATCCGGACTGGATTTTGTGCGATGGTGTGTTTGCTGTTGTTGTGCATTGCTTTGACCACTGCTGGGGCTAGATCCAAATGAATTGTGTTTGGTCAGCAACTGGAAAGGACAACAATTATTACCAACTTTATTTTTTATTACCTCCTTTAGATTCCTCACAATACATATCCTTGAAATATCCCAAAAATATTGCTGCGATTAAAGAAGGACGAATACGCATTGAAAATCGACGTATGCTTAGTTTATAACTAAAACCCGTCATCAAAAACCCATTAGACGGAGTCTAATTCTTAATCAACGCCGTTAATTCAAACTTCATACTTTTAATTCAACGTAGATGTATCAAGTAAAAAAACAATTCACATTAACGTCTACCAAACTCAATCCATTCATATTGAATACAACGTACTTTGAGGAATCAAACCAAACCAAACCAAAATAATAATTTTAATAAAAAAGGGAAATGAAGGAGCTACCCAAGTTCATGAGTAGTTGAGTAAGTAAATTAAAAAATGAGTTAACTTCCATTGCATTAATTCATACGCAATGAATTCATGAGTAGAAGGGTTGTATCGAAATTACACTACTTACATCAGTGTTAGTATTGTTGAAATGCTTATTGTGTCCCTGACTGCTGTGGTTATTATGGTGGTTGGAGGGGGATGAATTGTACGAGTCGCCGAATGAAGATGGATGATGAGTCCGAGGTGGTAGTGGGGGTGGTGGCTGGTTCAGTTCAACCCCATCGGAACACATCCAATTTAAATTTTGGTATGTGGGTCCAGCCATTCCCGAACCGGTGTCGCCGAATGAAGATGTCCGAGGTGGTAGTGGGGGTGGTGGCTGGTTCAGTTCAACCCCATCGGAACACATCCAATTTAAATTTTGGTATGTGGGTCCAGCCATTCCCGAACCGGCGAGAGGATTTCTGTGTCGTGGGGGTGGTTGAAATTGTACGGAATGATGACCTCCAGATCCAGAAAACTGACCAAATGGCACAGCCGTTGTTAGCTAAAATGGGAGAAAACCAAACCCAAAAAAACAACCGGTAAAAATCGGATAAAACCTCAACCAAAATATTATTTTGATTTGTGTTATATTACAGAAGCAATTGTCGGGCGGGTGTGTCCAGCAGAGGTTATTTAAAGTACTCAAATATTGAAACAAAATAATGCATTAAATTAGCCACGGATGAAAGCCAAATATTTTCACTTTCACTCTTCATTTACTACACAAAATAGTTTCGACAAAAAGTTGACGAAAATCTTTAAACTTTGCTCTTTGCCGATCCTCAAATAAATGACTCATATTTGCTAAATGAATATTAAACCGGATATGTATGTGGCTGGCTTCATCGTGCATATTTCATAACCTAAACTTCCTTTAACTCGAATATAGAAGTTGCCAATACATGCTAAAGTTTCTTCTCTGTAGAATCAGTAAAATTCATACAAACCCGCAACAATTTTCATGCAATGTGCATATGTACATGCAAATACGAATTGATATCATTTATTATTGGTATATAATAAAAACGGAATTATCTGTGACGCAGTCGTCTTTGTAACCTTCATTCTTCTGATACGAAAATGTCAGCTTCTACAAAGAAATGCCATTGTTAAGATAAAATTACAATTGCAACGCAATCAACTTCTACGATTGAACAACTGCTTCAAACTTGAAGCCTGCGCATTAAACCCTTCATCCTACTTCTGTATTTTGACTATTCCTTGGTGGTATGATGAATTTTGAAGTATGCAAACGAATGTCTCTAAATTATTAGTGATGACTCCAGCTCACAATAATAAACGAAAACAAGAGACTGAATCTTCTCAGTTGGATCAGCAGATGAGCAGTCCCTCATTTTAATTTTAATTCATATTTGTTCAACACTAGACTTATTCTAATCCAAACCGCAATAAAAATGACAATGAAATGACTTTATGTATGAAAGCACTCCCCTAACCCCATGCCACGCCACTTTGTTGCAACAATAAATAACACGACCCCAATTCAAAAAACCCTTCCCTACATGCTGGAGGAAGGAACAGTGGAGTACATTAACGCTCAAAACCACAACACACGTGGCAGATGCATTAATTAAATGAAGTGCACAAATTGTAGTTGACTGCAAGAATTAATATTTTGGTGGCTGATATTATTAATGGACAACTTCCTAACTTTGTCAGTACTCCTGCTGTTTCCCACACTCAAAAACTTTGTCATCCAGTCAAGATTTTAAAATTATAATCAGTATATGAACCTGACACGAGTTCGCCGAAACTAACGAAACGAATCAAAACACAATCAATGACTATCGAATGGCTTGGATGGCTCGTGACAATAAATCCCAGTAGATGCGAGAAGTACTCAAGAACAGTTGCTCAAACATTAGTACTTGGCACATTGCAATATTTACAAAAGGCGAAGCATTGAAAAATTGAAATGTGATAGAAATTAATAAGAAGCTTAACTTAACTACCCGCACCCAACTCAAAGCAAAATTTGTTAGTTGGTTTTGAATGTAGTTGTTAATCATTGTCTATTTCAATCGGTACTAACTACATACATTCTCAAACATACTGTTACAAAAAAGAGAGGAACAGGACAAATGAAGTGCTAAAAACAAATGACTTGGATTACTGACAATGAGAAAGACAAAAGGAATATTCAGTGATAGACAACAGCATACATAGATACGCTATAATATTGCATGCACCGAAAATAGCTTTCGGTTCATCATTCCTTATCATGCTCGATACGACACAATGAATATTAAATAAAACTGTATTTTGGTGACCTGAAGAGGTGGCGTAAAATTTATTTACCTGCAAATTCGGTGAACTTTGTCGAAACGACTTCATCTGACTTTCAATCTAGAAAAATTAAAAAAAAATTCATTTCTCCTCTTACATCTTAACCAATGCAATGCAG
>JAAXNX010000565.1:0-26853 GCA_036491905.1 Folsomia manolachei | reverse complement strand
GTCACTTCAAGTCTCCTCAATCGCCAAGAACTTCCACCCGCTTTTATTGTTGAGGTATCTAAAAAACTGGTTGAAATGATTCCTGACGACGAAGAAATAACGGAGGACTACTTCAGCCCTGACATATTTAAACAAGAACACGACGAGCAAGTACTCCAGTGGCTACACCGCCAACCAGACACATGGACGCTGTCGTGGGGTGGGACAGGTACAATTTACTTATCACAATTATTACAACAATTACAATTTACTTTAACTTTTTTTTTACTCAGGAACAATTTACGGATGGGGTCATAATCATCGCGGCCAACTAGGTGGAGTGGAAGGGGCCAAGGTTAAAGTTCCAAATCCTTGCCATAGTCTCTCCTCCCTTCGTCCGATACAAATTGTTGGCGGAGAACAAACCCTGTTTATGGTAACCACTGATGGAAAAGTTTATGCTACCGGGTATGGTGCCGGAGGTCGGTTAGGTATCGGAGGAATTGAGTCCTGCTCCCAACCCACACTGCTAGAATCTATTCAACACGTTTTTATCAAGAAGGTAGCCGTGAACTCGGGTGGAAGTTCTTGGCGATTGAGGAGACTTGAAGTGACTCGAGCAGCGAGACAGTATTTCTTAAACCATGACCAGCGATAACTTTCTGCAACTGGAGGCATGGCGTCAACATTAAGGTCGCAGGCTAATGCTGCCAGTACCTGCAACACCATGTACAGTAAAGTAACATAGCTTACAAGTTTAGACTAAATTTAAGCCTTACCTTAAAGAAGGGGCTAAACATCAAATGTTTCCCGGATCGAACAATGGGTTCTTCATAATCGTATTGTTTCAAAAGGAGATCAGGAAGTCCTCGGAGCCCTTTCGTGATTAGAAATGAGGATGATGTGAGACTCGCCGTTGTCACATCTAACACTGCATTTCCACCAGAAAATGACAAATTGGCCACCGAGTTACTCATGCTTCCACTAGGATTTGAGTCAGAATCTCCTCCAGACATTTGAATTGTGCTGCTCTTTGGGCGAGAATGCTCATTTTTCGACGAATGAAGCAGACCTTGAAGTGGACTCTCTAAAAGTTTTGGTAAAGTTGTAAGAAGTTTTCGTAGTTTTTGTAGTGACCACATCCGTTCCAGGGCACCAAGTGAGGATACTTGAGCACATGCTGATAGCGCTGCTACAAGGCGAATTGCCAGATGCATCCCTTTATCATTGGGCTCAATGTCCAAGTTCTGTTCAAGGAGACACATAACGACATTCATGGATGGACGGGAAAGTATGGTTCGATCAGATAGGAGGTCGTTTAATCCAAAAGAAGGCATGAGTGGAAATACGGTAAAGCGCCAGCCCCACCCATTTATGGAACTGTCACTTGAAAATCTCCACATCAGTTCGTCTCCTGTAATGGTGAGATATGAGATGACATGCTATTACACAACTGTTTGCTAACCTACTATGAGCGCAGAATTGAGCAATATCTTATAATTCAAAGTGTATCCGTACCAATCACACGGATGGATGCCCAGTCAGAAATATCTCGTCCGGATCGAACAGCAACAACACGACCTGAGCCATCCATTATTTTCAAGAGATCATGGCGTCGCTCGGTTGAGCATTGAGGATCGAATTCTAGTTGGAGCGCTTCAGCTCCTGTATACATGTTTTTAAAATTGTAAAACATACATGCGAGATCTACAGCTTTATATCATTAATGTAGATAATTGGCGCTTATCTTACCTGGGATTTTAACTTTCCCCATTAAAAATGAGTTATCACTGTAAGGATGATTGCTCTCTTGAACAGCGGGTACTGGGAGGGATCTAGTATTTTCCAAGTCCACCGCAACATCTTCCAACTCTGTTACACAAAGCTCTAACAACATTTCTGACACGGATGACTGTGATTTACTCAGAGCTGTAATGAAACCAAACCGAATACGAGTGCCGTTATAAAAAACAAGGAGGCATAGGTTATAGCATAGAACTTATGCAGAAGTGGAATTAGCATATACCCAACAACATTGATGAAATTGAGTCCTTGGCATTGGGTCCAGCCCTATTGGCAACTCCAAGTTTTAAAAGATCAACCAAAACGCAGGCGTCGTCTTGAGAAAACAGTCCTTCTAAATCATTAGCAGCAATGAGTGGGTCCATGCAGATGGGATCAGCACCCAAGAACTAGACAAAATAACGATTTGATTAATACATTAACACCGTCTTTCAATAAATATTAGCACACGTCTTACTTGGCTATCGGAGGCCACTGCTGCAGCAATGACACTAATTTCACTTCCAAGCGTTAGTTCAGATAGTCGGGATGAGAAACTGCAGGCAGCTGATGTCAGACCGGCGCTGGTGGAAGAGGGCATTCCGTTCCAGTCAACTTCAGGGCTTAATCCTCCATTCTGAGGAAGTAAACATGGCAATAAAACGTGTATTATAAGAGTCAACCAAAACGACGCTGTCAAAATTAAACATTTAATAAATCTTACAAAGAAATCGAGTGTCCCATCCGCCGGGCCTTCGCCGCCTCCTTCAGCATAGTCATCCTTTGTAACGGAACCATTTGCGGAGTTAAATAAGCTGGACAAGGATGGAGAGCTGATGACCGATTCCAAATTGGAGTCCAAATCTTTATTGGTACCACGGAAAATTGGAATTTCTGAAATAAAACATGACCCAAAAGCTAATTATTATGGAACATTCCTTTAGGATTAATAGTGAACGAGCATTAATATGCAACTTTTGTATACCTTTTTCAGTAAAAGTTGAAGCAGTCCCTGCAAGAAGAGCCGAAACAATTGCTTCTCGAGCATTAATAATTTGCAATGCATTAAGAATTTGTTGAAGGGCTTGGTGTTGGGATGAAAGTGTTTGTAAGGACAGCACGATTTTAGTTAGAGAGGGACGCGTTGGTTTCCTCAAAGGGCAGGAGATTCGATTGTGTTGTTTCTTTGGAGTGCAATCGCAAATATTAACAGTTGGTGGCGTTGTTCCAGTTGGAGATCCCACGGCGGAGTGAACACTGCTATTTATTGGCGGTGCTGAGGCTGAAGAATGAGGAACGGGGTGGTCATCCATCACCACTTCGGGTTCTGGTGCTAATTCCTCTTCAGTGACATTTCTGAAGCCTAAATTATATTGAAAATGATGTCATTTAACAACAGTATCCTGCAAAAAGAAGTATAACTATACTAACTAACCAAGCGAGTAAGTTCCAAGTGGATCTTTTGGAACGGGAAATAAAACCGCCTCATTCGTTCTTGATGTCGAATTTTCCGTCCCAGTCCAAGCTACACTATGCGACGAACCGCAAGCAACTTTGGTAATTCTCACACTTTCCAGTCCTTGTACTAAAGTTGGTTTCCGGTTAACTAGCGTCGTCCCATTCCCTTGCTGTCCGTGATCATTATCTCCCCAAGCGAACACTTGACCTCCTTCTGTCACAGCGAGACAGTGGAGCGCTCCAACGGCTACATGAACAATTTTCTTTCCTCGTAATGCGTCTACGATCGTGGGTTTCCTCACATGTTGTTCAAGGTTATGCCCCAGTCTGCAATTCAGAAAAAAATCATTAATTAGTATTTAAAAACTGGTCACTTGACATCATTTTACTGTATATTTTAAGTAATCACCGGTAGTAGTCCCCTTTACCCCACGTCCAAACTTGGCCATAACGAGTCAACGCTAGGGAAAATTGAGCTCCACACTCAATTTGGGAAACTCCAAGTCCATTCAATCGTTCGATATTGTGTGGGATATTGCAACCATCGGATCCACCTCTACCGAGTTTGCCAAAGTCCCCATCACCCCATGACCAAACAGAGCCGTCATCTGTTAAGGCAAGGGTTTGTGCGTCTCTGCTACCACAAGCGACCTGAACAACGCGGTGGCCTTCAAGTGCTCGTACCTAAATCAGTTTATGAATCAGCCCCTGCTACATCGTAACCAAAAAGAGTTTAACGTTTGTAAATCTTACCATTTTTGGCTTTAGTAGGGTAAGCGTGTCACCGTGGCCAAGTCTTCCGTACTCTCCTAGCCCCCAAGTATAGAGTTCTCCACCCGATGTGATTGCGGCAGAGTGGGAACTTCCACAGGCAACATCACGAATCCTTTTAGATTTCAGAGCATCAATCAACCTTGGTTTGTCATAGGTTGTTTTATTTCCATGTCCCAGTTTCCCATCTTCCCCCTCTCCCCAAGAGAACACCTTCCCATCCACGGTAAGTGCCATGGCATGCTTTCCTCCAGAATGGACGGCAACCTTCTTAACGACATATGGGGAGAGGGTGGTCAGTTGTTGTGGGATGGAGACATTGTTGGAATGTCCTAGACCAAGTCGACCATTTGCACCTTCCCCACTAGAATGCACTTTCCCATCATGACTCACAATGAAAAGAGATTTGGAGCCACCTCCGATATGAACTGGTTTAAGGGCTGAGATAAGATCAGAAAATATTGGCACCTTAACCTTTGATCCTCTCAACCCACCAAGTTGATCTTTGTCATTTAATCCCCAAACGTAAACTTTGATAGGATTTTCCTTCTTGGTTTGAACGGATGGAGCCACACCCACCGGGCTTAGGTCGGGTTCTCCACACCCGCTGAGACGTCTTCCGACACTTGGTATCCCGCTTGTAGAAGTGTTAACGTTAATATTGACACATTCCCCGTCCTCCATCTCATCTACGTCCTCTCCATCCGACGCCAGGAACCAGAAGGCACTAAAGAGAGCGTCACAATCTGTACGGAGTCGTCCATTGATACTCAGTCCATGGACTCGGCAGTCGATGCCACCATTTCGACATTGTAATATGTTAATTTCAACGAAACGATAAAATTCTTTTAATTCTGATATGAGAAGGACGTTGGAAGCATTCGGTCCCACGTTAACAAAGGCAAGTTGCTTCATGTTCCGGGTGTTGTTGCCAACATTAATGGATAGTTTTGAGGGCATGTAGCTCCCGTCGTCGGGGTTCACTGTCATTCTAAGGCTTTGAATTAGGACGTTTGATTGCATCTCGAGAAGTATCCAATGCTTCCCTTGAGTTCCACAGGATTGCCAAAAGGTGAGAGGATTCATGTCGACGAGCCTCTCCGCCCAGGTCTCAAGAGATGAAACACTCAAATTTCGAACACATTTTAACCAGTCGTCTAAAACTCCTGGTACGCAAACAGCAAGTCCTGACTCTGCCCCGACTCCACCACCACCAATACCACTTGTGGTAGAACAACTATCACGATGCTTTCCAGGCTTTCCAGCAAATATTGAGGCAACACCGGGTTCATTGATGCGAATGAAGGGATGGGGATGGGATTTGGTGCCGTGGAAGAAACAAAGTTGGCAATAGTCAAAGTTTGGACAGACCTTACATTTGAATCGAGGTCCTGTTATGGGTCGACAATCACATCCGTCGCAATTAATCCCGGAATGAACTCCGGGAACGAGGACTATTTCTGAGATGGGGACGACGAATCCTATCTGGGTTGGAAAGTCTACGACGGCGTTGTGTTCCTTGATATGAGTCACGATACCTGAGGGCTCTTCTGAGGTTTCGTTGTTAGAATTAGATAAACTTCTTCTACGTCCAGGTGATCCACTGCTTCCTGTCAGTGACTGGAGATGAGAAATTAGCCGGACACGATCGCCAACACGGAGAACTGCACCAGAAGAGGTACATGATTCCTGCATGTGGGCAGGGACGGGTTGAGCAATGGGGAGAGGAAAACCAATCAGTTCTAGGTCCATGTAACGAACAAATACCTTTCCAGCTCGCTGCTGCCAGTCGACCTATTCGTAAAATTAAAAAAAACAATCAGGTTGTAAATCGAATGCACACGAAAATCCATAAATACGCCGCAACATCCCCAAATATACAAAAAAAAACTTACCATAACGTTTAAATCATGAAGTCCATTTCTCTCAATCTGACCAACTTTTCCGACATCACCCGCAAATACACCATTACAAGCCTGCACCAGCCGGACTGTCATACCAATACTAACATGTTCCCGAACATATGCAGCATATTCTTCTGAATCCGGAAAGTCTGATAATTTCTTATAAACCTCTGACTGAATACAGCAATCATGATCGGAAGCATCAATATCTTCAAATTCCTCGGATAAAGAATCCGAATCAGAAAATTGGACTTCGGCCGAAGATTGTGACTGAGTTTGGCTGCTATCATCATCCCCTTCTACACCTGGAAAATTATTCCCGTCAACTCCACCCCAGTCAAGGGCACCTTGATGTTCCAACATCCATGCCACAAGCGTTTCTGGGCTCGGCGTAACGGTGTCAGTGGATAAAATCTTGATAGAATTCTCCACAACTTTGCGACTGAATCCCATTTCCATCAATTGTTTAACTACGCCGGATGACGGTGTTAGAGGAGAACTGGAACCATGACCTGAGGTTGAAATGTGTTTCGACTTTCCGAAATTCTTGCTGAGTTTTAAACAGACAAAACTATGCGAGGGTGACGCAAGATTGTCACCGGAAGTGGTAGAGCTTTTAATGATGTCGTCCATGATGGGGGCAGCTGCAGGTTGTGACTGAGTCATGGAGGAGTGTCGACTTGGTTGTTGTTCCTGCTCAATGACAAGACTTTGTCCTTGATTAAGATTCTGATTTCTGTAAGAACTTGCCAAATGTTGAAAAAGAGCAACGGCTGCCTCCTCAAGTTCATTCCGTGAGAAAATAGCTTTGATTGGGGATGGTTGAGTGGCCCGAGCTAAAACTTTCTCGACTACTAAATCAACCTGGTCGCTTTCTGAATCCTCTTCTGCAGAGCTGGAAAGTTCGTCTTCACCCTCAAACCGGGTACTAGCGACATTTACCGGTGCAACGTAGGCCTGTTTGAGTACTTTTCGTAGCTCTAATTGATTCTTGAACAATACTTTCGTAGTTTTTAATACCAGAAGGAGCTGAAGCTGGAGGCGGAGTAGAGGAATGTTTACTTCGTGGTTGAAATTATAGTTATTACTATTTGGTGACACATTCCAGTCCTTAATGTTAATCTTGAACACGGACATGGACAAGAGTTCCACCCACATTTCCGTAGTTTGGTCGGAATCCGGGAGAAAAAATGGGTTAAAACTAATTTCTTCCAGAGGGGTAAGACTAGTTATGGGAAACTTTTTTATGGAGCCGAAATCATCTTGGATGTAAGTTTTACCAGCAGCACTGATTTTGCAAAGAATCCCTGTTTGAGCTCCAAGTTGTTGAAAATTGTCCGGGTCTTCTTCTTTTAATGAAACAAGTCCACCAATTCGCAGGCGGGCGTCATATCCTCCAATCACTGCGAGAGAAGAGGCGATTAATAAGTCTCGTCCGATGAAGTCTGATGGTTCTTCTGCAATCATGGATTGATTTGTTGAAAGCATTTCCACCTAAAAAAATAAATTAAATATAAATTATATCCAAGAAAAGAAAGTACACAACAAAATTCTTACTCAAATTTTTACAACCTACCGATTTCCGAAATGAAACTTGCAAAAGATTAGAAACGTTTTCTAATAGCAGTCCATTAATAGGCCCGTTCCAATTTTGATTGTGCATTGACCGCAGCAAATAAACGCATTCCTCGGCAATTGTACTGGTGTGGGGTGCGGTCATGGGTATTGTCAATTTCATCAGGTGAGGCACATATTTTTCGAGATACCCTGTTCAGTTAAAACCATAATTTATAAAATAACCATCGTATATTAAATTAAAGCTGCCAATTAGTTACCATCATTTTCAATAGACAAATCCTTAACAGTCATTAAAGCCCGAGAGCCAACAATTTTTAGGAGACGAGACAACAAAAGTGTGCAAGAATTACGGTCCACAACACGGGATGTGGTGGAGGGAAGAACGGCACCCAGAATTCGTAATAACAGCACCTGCAGAAACAAATTAAATGCATAACTTCAAAGTGATTGTTTTAAGATTATAAACAAACCTGTTTTGATAGCTCCAATTCATTTTGATCCGCCTTCTCAATCAGTTCTAAACATGTCTCTCTCCAAGGTTTGGAAGCAAATTCATCACAAATTTTTGAGGTTAGAGCAATGGCTCGTACAAATCCTAGATGTGCCCATTCCTCGTGTTGTTCTTTATTTAGGAACTGTTTCTCAGTGTGTCTATCTTCATCCTTAAGGGTGCAACCAACCTGCAATAATAATAGCCCATATTAATTTGTATAAAAAAAATTGAATTTAAGTGAAAACCCAATTAGAAATTCTATAACATACCACAAGAATTTCTCTCAACAGGCCAACAAAGGATCGGACCGAGGCTTGCTGCATATGCTCGGAATATAGTCCAACACAAAGAGAGACGATTCTCATAAGTTGCATACAACTATTTCGGATAAGACTTGTTGGATGTTTCCCAGAACTTGAGACTTCATAGATGCCATCCTCATCCAGAGATTCGGAATCACTCTCACTTTCTGGAGGTGCAGGAGGGTCAGCCAATTTGAGGTCGAATTTGCCTTCTTTCCCCATTCGATATGAATTCGTTGTTCCATTCTCCCATTGAACCCGTACCCAGCCATCTTCACCCAGCTGGAATCAAAAGAAAATAAATTTAAAAAATTGTCCGTCCATGAAAATGTTCATCTGTTTATTCTCTAATGCTTCATTACCTCAGTCAAAACCTTCCCTTCCCCTGGAGGATTTCCATCTTGATTGTTCCATTTCCAGTCAATCCCTCGTACCACCATTGTTCCTACCTTCATTAACCCAGCCATTTCTGGACCACTTAGTGGAGGAGGTGGTGGTTTAACTTTGTAGACCATTTCCTCAAATGCGACACTCAACGAAGGAGTTTTAGTCTTTTCACAAGATCCTCCTAAAACGGAACTCAAATCCGGACCGATACAAGAAAGCAAGGTTTGAATGACCGATAGAAGTCCGGAAGATATTAGGAAACTTGCTTCGCTACCAGCCAACCCAGTAGAAAGTGTTCCGATGAGGGAGAGTAGAAATCGGGCACTAGACAAAGTACCAAGACCCATTCGGTCGCGATTATTCATATTTTCTTTGGATCTAGCTCCCCGATTTAAACTTTTATTTTGTGATTGACTTTGACCCTGGGATTCTAGTGTGACACGGCGAAGTTCAACTAGAACCCATTGGAGAAGGACGGAGTGAGAAAGGAACACTTGGGCTCGGATGTAGGGAGACGCCTGGCAAATGTCTTGGTCCGTTCGGGGTAGAAAACTTGTTTTTTCTAGACCGGAATGTACAATACTCTGCCATCCGTTGACTAGCATGTATTTCGAGGAGGGTAGTAAGTGTTCTCTTTGAAGGAGTGCGACAATTTTTTCAAATCCTTTCAGTCGAAGGTGGGCACGATCATCCTAAATTTGAGAAAAAGGTTAATTACTTCGAATTGCTTAAGACCCCCAGGTCCTAGTAAAGTGTAAATTAATTTGATGAACGAGTAATTACCTGCCGCATCATAGCTCTTCTAACTGTTTCAACATTCGGACAATGATTAAGGCCTGTGACGAAGGTCAAAATGTTGGAAAATCTTGGTTTGAAGTCTGCAGCGTCCGGAACAAGCAATCGTTTTTTTGCTTTCCCAACTTTCTTCATGGATTTGCCTGATTCAAACTTTTTGGATATTTCCTCAACAATGATTGACTGTTGTGCTGGTTCACTGTTGGATAACGTAGAATGAGTCATTTGTACGGTTGCAGGATCGCCTACTATTTGTTCTTCATTAGGTTTTTGACAACCCACGTCAGCATCTTTATCTTTATCCAAATGAGATTCACTTAATTCTGCCTTTTCCTCATCGACGGGATGGTTTTGAGAAAGAGAGTCGAACGAATTTGAATCGAGATTGTCGCCCGTAGACGTATTACATAACTCCATAAAATTTCCAAGAATTGAAGAAGAATTATCGCCAGAAATTCTAATAGAAGAAGCAGGAACCCCTCCCAAAGTCTGGCTAGTATTGGAATTCTTGCTTTGGATTGTACTGTTAAAAATATCTTCAGGTCTTGAGCTACGTTGTGTTGCATTTTTGGCGAGACGAATATCTCGCACAACTTTTCTAACCGCTTTGTGCCAGCGACTACTCGGAGGTAGAAAAGCCTGCCTTTTAAACGCCAGTACTTCAGGGGCGTCAATGCATCTCAACTCTTGTAATAGGAAACGGCATCGGTCAATTATTGGTGCACAGATTTCAGCGTATGATTTATTTTGTTGCTCCTGCTTAGATCTGACTAGATTCCATTTGGTTTGGTTAATTTGATAGAGCATGTCGATCAAAAAGTCGGGGAAGGGTTCAGGGCCTTTTCCTTCCATTTCTAAATAAATAAATAAAAATAAGTATATTCTTATATTCTTGTAACACTTTTGATTATATGAAATTTTCTGTGGTACCTCTTTCTATAAAGCAATATATAGGATACGCAAGATTCATATGTTTGAGTGCGGCCGCTAGGAAAAGTCTTCCGGCTTCCTCTACCGGATGATCATATGAAAAATCCTTGTGCACAAGCAAATGGCTTTGTTTCGCGTGACGTTCCAACATCCCCACAAAAGTCCGGACGGATATTTCCTATGAAAATTAAAAAATTACACCATTAAGATATATGTAGGTTTAGAACATTAGCTAACACTCGTTCTTCGCACTTACATTAAAATTATTGTGAACGAGATGTCTTATAAATTCATTGCTTTTCGAATCCCAGCATTCCCAATCCCGTTCAAAAATGGTTTGATCATCCTTCCGGCCAAGGTCTTCCTTGCTTGCTTCTTCATTTAGATGATTTTGACTATTTGAATTTATAGGAGTCACGAAGGATGGCACACGATCTCCTCGGCTTCTATTGGTGTCTCCTTCTGCAGAGCATTCTTTATTTGATGGCTCCAGCACAAACGGACTATTGCTACGAGCTCCTTCAAGGCCTCCCGAAAATATTTTCATATTTAAAACATCTTTACACTCAATCTCAAAGGGTTCGAGAGGAAGACTGTTGACTAGAGCGTTGCAGTAGAGGCCAAGCAGCAAAGAAATATCACGTTGAGTATCCATTAATGGCGAGGAAAGTGTGGAAGGATCCAGTGTATGAACAGAGTTTCCATTCCGATGAAAATAAGTTCCTACATTAAAACACGGAAGCAGCTGTTTTGCAAGGCTAGAATTTTTGAAACTTTCCCAGGCTCCAGAAACATCCGTAGTTCCCTCATTAAGAACAGCATGCCCTAGTTCCGTTCTGGTTGCTGTGCTGGTTTCGAAAGCTTTTAAATCGTAAACTTTTCCATGAATGATTCCCCACAGACCACCCTCCTTATTGTGGTTTTCAATGTCGGATTTAGTAATCAGTCTAATGTCGTCGGAAGAGATTTGGGCATCTAAGGATTGTGTTGGAGCTGTGAAAATTACAAAATCAAACAGTTCAGTAAGGCTGAGTAATGTGTTTCACTTTACAAACTGATAGCTCTAAACTCACCAATTATCCCAGGCCAGCCTAGAGATTCATTGTCATCCTTTTCCCACGCCGGGGCAAGTTTATTGAATTGATTTAACTGATCCAGTAGTTCTGAAAAAGGTTGATAAAATGTGCATCGGCGAAGAAACGACTGTCCTATTGAAGCTGGGTGCAATCTTGGACTTGATTGATGTCTATGGCCTGGTTGTGATTGTTCCTGCCTCAGAGGAGATGGATCTCCAAATCGGGTTTGTTGTACGACGGGAAACACGTCTACGCCTATACTTAATATTAACAATGAATTAAGAAGCTCCGGTAGGACAATTCCTAAAAAAACGTAACAGTAAATAAGAATTAGCTCTGGGAAGTAATACCCAATTAACTAAGGTAGATGTACTTACCCAGAACATCCTTGGAAATCAACATCACAGCTCGAGCAAAGCTTTCAGAGTTTTCATTCACCACAGTGCAAGCATGTGAAAGTGTTTCCTTCAAATGGTCAACGACAAAGGAAATATATTTTCCCAGTAAAGATTCTGCACCACGAACCAGATTATCTGCAATAGAAACAATGATATTTGTCAACTAATTGGTTCAATGCATATACGAATAAAAAACTCACCATTAAGCAATTCTCCATTTTTGAACTGGTTCTGCATTGATACAATCCGACAAATAAGCAAACGTTGGAACCGAAGTAAAAGTGATAAACTAGGAGATCTTTCAGTTACGGTGGCGTATTTCTGAGTTATGGATTCAGTCGAGGATGCATAAGATCCAGAAATGTTAATTCTATTATTAGAGAGCATAAAGGAGTTATTATTCTTGGAAGTCACGCCACTAAAACTATCTGCAGGAAGCCCATTTGAGCTTGAATTACTGGAATTATTATTTAACTGAGCAATTGTTGTAGCTGTTGATGTTTTTAACAATTTCTTGACAAGATTTAACAGAGGGATCTGTTGAGATTGATCCTTTGCTGATTTTGAAACCTCATTTTCACTTTCTTCTAGCTTTTTTTCTGCTGTTGACCTCTTAAGAAGCTCCAATCTGGCTTGATCACTTATTAGTTCACTTGTAATCCCCACCACATCCCCAACACAACCAGAGTGCGCTTTATCATCACCATATTTTTTAGAAGTATCAGACCTTGCCGAATTTTCAACAAGACTGCTCATTTCTACATTGATTGCAGTTTCAAGCGCAACTTCCAAACCTCCATCGGCTGTAAGACTGCAAAAAAAATAATTAAATTAAATTAAATTATGCTTTCTTGATAAAGGCAGACTGAATTTCCTTCAGAATATGAAATGGTATGTAAGCAACAATTACCTTGTTACTAGAAGATCCGCCATAAATTTTCGACCACCCGAAGGAAGCACACTAACCCCTGAATCTCCTCCGGAATGTTGAGGTAACAAAGCAGAAAGAGCACGAGCCCTCTCATCCGCCGTCGGTAGTAGAAGACTCCAACCAACTTGAAGAACAGATTGAGCCGCAGACTGAATCGAGGTTTGAACTCCCGGCTGACTAGCTAATGAAACAACCTTCTGTTTCAAATCCAATAACAGTTTTTGCCCTGGAGCAACTCCTAAACTATCCAGGTCTGGGTTATGACTGAGAATAGAAAATATTTGTAGTTTTAACAGATTTAAGGCTGCCACGGCGAGGCACTCCATGTCCCTGCATGGTGGCGGAGTTGGTGTGCTAAAGGATCCGTCTCCTCCATCGATATCACTCCAAACCACCCGGTCTAAAATAGAGTTTAGATGTTGTAGCGTCCTTTCCGAGGGATCCACCACAAATTGAATTAGGGGCTCTATACTCCAACAATTGTTACTACTCCAAACAAAACTCTGACTTGGTCCACAACTCATTCCAGCTATAGAACGACCTCGAAGGGAAGTAAGGCAACTGGGGTCATAGATGTAGGGGCCGGCCAATTCTCCAAGCTGTCCTTGCTCATTTCTTCCCCAACCGTAAACTTCTCGATCTTGCGTAAATGCTAGGACATGCATGGAACCAACTGCCAAACTTTTCACTTTCTTTTTAGAAAGTGCCTCGATCCTTTTAGGAAATCGGACATGATCAACGGACCCATGACCTAGCCTGGGGGAGTGTAAGAGAAATCATCATGGTTAGAATTTAAAAAATTGATCACTTGGCATGTTTTTAAAGCTGTTTATTTTAAGTATTTCTTGTAATTACCGGTAATGTTCACCCTTTCCCCAACTATAAACTTCGCCATCACGAGTTAAAACAACACTGAACTGAGCACCACAGTAGACCTTTTCCACGAAGACGTCCTCTAGTTTTTCGACAAGTTTTGGAATCTTGCAGCTTTCACTCCCTCCACGACCTGTAACAAATTAGGAATAAACATGTAATTGTCGTTCGTCTCCATTTCGTCCTTTAAAAGAATATTGGAAAAAATACATACCGAGTTTGCCATAATCCCCATCGCCCCAAGAGTAGACACGACCCGTACTTGTAGCGGCGAGCGTTTGTGCATCACCACTGCCACATGCGACATCTGTAATCTTTTGCCCTATCGTGTGAAGTATGAAAAAGAATTCAGTAAACTAAACTTGTAAACAACATCTCTCTTAGAAAGTAAAATATAAAACTCGTACACTTTAAGCTGTCAACGGATTCTGGTAGATAAATGTCTTCACTACTTCCATGGCCTAACAAAAACGTAGATTATACAGTGAAATTCCAAAATGGAAGCTCAAAACTGCATCTTATCGAGTTACCTAGTCTGCCATACGTTCCACGTCCCCATGTAAATAATTCTCCGGCCTCTGATATCGCCGCACTATGAATCAAATTCAAATGATTACTAGTTGACAACAAACAACGATGATCTAGCTATGAATGATTACCTATACGTGCTTCCAGTCGCAATGTGAACAATATTCACCCCTAGAAGGGCGGATACAAGAGTTGGTTCATCTCGGGAATTGGTATCACCATGTCCCAGTCGCCCGCCCTCTCCGCAACCCCAGGAATACACTTCTCCGTCGCTAGACAAAGCAAGGTAATGCTTTCCATCGGGATACGTAGAAATTTTAATCATCTCCTTTTCTCCTAAACCTTCGACTAGCTGAGGACACTAAAAGTGAATAAAAAAAAGTTATTTATGACAGTTAGTTTCAGAATTCTGGGAAGCAGTAATCTATCGAAGAAACCAAAAACGTACCTGAGCTTCTGAATTATAGTACATTGAATACACTTTTCCAAGATGTGTGAGTATTAACAGAGATCTTTCAGAACAGGAAATTTGTTTCACTCCCAATTCTCCTAGAATATCACATTGTTGAGGTCCAACCGCCCCTAAATTGTGCATGCTTCCCCAACCAAGACCCATTGTAAAAACTTCTTGCCAATGGCCTCGAAAAGGAACCTGATTCACATGGAGGAAGGAAAACAATTAATCAAGAAATTCAATTTTTTTACGAATCTATTCAAGACAAAACTAACCTTGCAAAAAATCGGAGTAGGATTGTAAGGTGAGGCGAGCCGGTCCAAGTGCGACATTGTGGTCACGGCCGCCTTCTTTAGGTCATACATGGCGTCTTCATCTCGAGGTATTTTATTGTAATATAAAAAAGATTCCGTGATATTCATCTGCAATTAGTAGTTCAAATCAAATGAATGACAATTGTTATATTTCATACAATATTTTATCCACTTGATTCACCTCTTCCGGAAGATACATGGATTCCTCGTCAGCATCGTTTTCGGAAGATGGAGAGGTTTTGGATTTGGACGGCACAATATCTTCAAGTCTTTGTAAAAATGGCACGAGAGGTGCTACTACTTTTTTTGAAGAAATCCTGTTATTTGTTGTGAATTTGACACGTGCCGTCCAAATTTGGAGTAATAACAAAACACATTCAAGTAGTTTAGATAAACTTCCCCGTTGGAGTGATAATTCTAAAACTATATTTAGCGCTAGATGTTGATCAATAAGTGGAATTTGAACACGACTCGGTTGATCTGTAGATGAGCCGACGTCTCTGCAAATCAAAGAAATCACGCCGATTTAAAAACCCGTTAATTAATTGTAAATAGTACTCAAGAAGTTTGAACTGACCCGTTGGCAACACTTTTTAAAAACTTTTCAGATTTTTCAACAGTTTCTAACCAAATTGGACTAATGCTGGTCTCATCGAATGCGCAAGCTACAGGTTGGAGTCGCAAGGCTTCTAAAGTTTCTTTTAAAATCCCTGTACACAAGTCTTCATCCTCTCCGTTACGCCAGGATCTTCTTAACACAGCAAAACCAAGATTCAAGGCGGCACGACATCCAACTAGAGCTAGGCCTCGAGCGGGATCTTCAGCTACAACTTGTGTCCTGTAATGAAAGGAAGCCCTCAATAAATCACAGGAGTTTCATTTTGTTATTGATTGGAAATAAAACATTTGTATTAATTGCCCTACCTTTGTTTCCGACAGTCCTTTAATATTAAATTGGAGTTTGTTTTAGTCTTTGTTAACTTCAGGGGTGGAAAATCTTGATTAGCTAATGCAGCATAGAAACGATATCCTATAAGAAGGCGCATCCACAAAGATTTAGTGAACAAGGAATTGCTTGCTTGATCCAAACCCGCAAACTTTTGTTCATTAACTAACGCTTCCAAACAGTCTTTAAGCTCGACAAAACCTAAAATAAAAATTTACATTTAAAATTACACTGTAATAAAGACACACAAAGATTAATTCGCTCACTTGGTTTTCTACCCCACGTCCAACTTTGATGTATCATGGAGGAAATGACGACAGGATTAGCAGAGGCGAATCTTCTTGCTTCTTCTTCCACGTCTAATTTTTGACAAGGGACGCAACTACATCCTGTCTGAGGTCCACAAATCCCGTCACAACATGGACAAGTGAGAACTCTCATGCCACAATAGTAGTGCCCGGTTTCTCCTGTCAAAATATAGGAATTAAATTTCATATAGGAATTATCATTTGAATGCTTGACTAAAATCCATATTCAGTAAACTCACCCTTTCTCGACGTGATCCCAGCAGTATTTAAAAGGCCATCGCTGAAAGAACCAGTAATCTCGCCATCCTTGACCATTTCGTTCCATAAATGGGCAAGTCCATCGGAATCCTGTAATTTTTGAAGATCTGTCTTGACCCATTTTGTATCGAGTCTTCGTTGTATTCTTAAAACGACGTCCATCCTTCCAGTCGCCGACCAATAATTGGTGCACGACCTGAGCAGGCGTTGGTTAGTGAGTGGTCTTCAAAGAAGGACTTGTTCCTCCGCCATCATTCAACGTCTTCATGCTACGAAATCAATCTCAGTACAATGTCACGATATTAATATCCAGTCGATGAGCCCATCTAAATTAAAAACAAAAAGTTAATATAAGAAGTTGAACTAAATCTAAAAATAAAAGATTACTTATAAAGTTATCAATTACATAATTTGCTGACTAACTAAAACTTGTTTACAATAAATTTCCCATGCTTTGCTAAAACTAAGTATATTAGTAATATAATATTACGCAAGTGAACTGAAGGTCAACTCAGATAAGAGCAGTAAAGAAACTATAAAATAGTCATGTGTCTAATGTTGGCGAAGAATTAAGGAGCGTCGAGACGAAAGAGATAACCTCAAAAATAGTGTTCAACCCAATACAATGATTATCTTCAAGCAGTAACTTAGTTTGACTAGAAACAAACAAGTTATAAAATGTGCCAAATAAAATTATCCATCATGGAATAATTAACCCAACTAATTGACAACTACATAGGTTGAGATTGACTAAAAAACGTGTAAATTTCATTAATTACCACTTCCCTACTTAATAACACTAAAATAAAGTAGAGTTCCAATTAAAATGTTATTAACTCACCTGGTGCCGGGACAAGGTGGAAATTTTTGTAAAGCACTGGTTGCCGACCAGTGGTCGGAAACTAGATTGACAAAAAGAGGGACATGGATATCGAACCAACAACAATTAGAGGAAATCACATTTTTGTTGTCAAATGTTTTTATTTTTTTGTTGTGCTTCCAAGTGACTGGCACACTGGCTGGAGAGAGATGTGACTGAAACTAAAGGATTGCTCTTTTACCCAAGGATATGGTTTCAGTCTTGATATGAGACGGAAAGGGTTTGACATGCAAAGTAACACAAAATTACCAGACATAGACAATCGGCCAGGTTTCAGAGTTGTAATTTGCATGCACTGCCAACTTTTGTAAAACTTTGGTCAATCAAAGTTAACTAATTGGTTAAAGAAAGAGTGATCCGAAATGAGGTATGCATTATAATGTGGGGCGGCTGTAATCACTTTTAATGACTTGGATAATCCAATTTGGATTGGTTTTATGACTGTTTTAGTGAAAGGATTAATATTTATTGGGGTATTCATTGAAATTTAACATCAGGTGGAAATAAGTAGCAGACTAAAACGAGTTTAAGTCTTGGCCAGCATGGAAATATATGAGTTGTACATGTGTTTATTTAGGTCAGGTCATAAGGATGTCGTACACCTCAACCCCATCTTATAAAATCCAGCAAAGCAGTGAGTGAAGGTGCATAAAATATGGATGTGGATGTTCCAGTTAAATTTAACAACCGATCCCAGTTTGAAGCCGTATTTATGTCTATGATTGAAAGTAATTGAAACACATGAAATGCTAAAGTCGAAAGTTTTGCAAGGTTCGATCCAGTAAAGGTGTAATCGGTGACCCTACTACTAAGTCCTCAAAATGCGGAATGACTAATAACAGTATTTAATTAACTTGAAAATTTCGTAATATTCGCGAGGAACAAGTACTTTTACTTTTAAAAAATAACAGAAATTAAATTTAAAGAACTTTAAATTAAAACTTTACAATGGGCAAAATTTTATTAACTTCACCAAGTTAACTGCTTCATACCAGTAACAACCCCTGAAATGTGGTTACCCTTTTTTATACAGAATCCAATCGTCATACTTACTTTTTTTATCTTTTTTTTATTTCCGAGATATTTCATAGACATGTCACCATTCTTGTTCTGCTCTTGTTCACCATTCTTGTTCAGAACGTTGTGACATTTCGATATCTCGGCATGACTGGTCCTCCTCTGAACTCGTTGTTTTTACTCCCCAGAAAAATATTTAAACTCCAGACTATGGCTTTCCATCCTGACATAAGGCGTCCCTTTTTTCCCATGGCGAATGCCGGTTAGACTATGTTCCTCTGAACTCGTCCTTTTTTACTATCCTGAAATAATTTCCGCATGCTCTATTTTTAAAGCAATGAAAATGCATTAGGATGGGATCCAATCATTTAATTACTTGCTTATCATTATTAGAATATCTAAGGTTTTGTCCCATTTGTAATGCAAAAACCAGGAGGCCCTACTCAAGTTGAGTAACTCAACCAACGTTTAGTTGGCTGCAACAAAGTAAGTCAGCGGGCTATAAAAGAAATCTTTCTTCTGGCTCTTCTGCCTCAACCTGAATAAACCACATGTTTCATTCACCATGTGCAGAGCTATTGTTTGAGTAGAAAGNTGGCTCTTCTGCCTCAACCTGAATAAACCACATGTTTCATTCACCATGTGCAGAGCTATTGTTTGAGTAGAAAGGAATTGATATTTACTCTTGACTAATTTATAACAGAATTATTTATTGGACTTAGTTTACTAGACATTTGAATTTAAAGGATTAATCACATCGCTCCTATTTAGCATAGTAGTTCGGAAATACAATAGGAAGATAAACAATTACACGGAAAATCGAAAAACGTTCTTAAATTGCATCACTCTTGCTCAATACTCTCTGGTTCAAGTTGAGTGGATTAACTTGAACTTTTTTGGTGAGTTTTATCATAGCTCTTACCTCCAATTCAATGTTTGTTTGTCCTTGTTTCGTTGACGTTGGATATTCAAATATTTGTGTGATAGATTAATTTTGTTTGTTTCAGTTTAGTCTGCCAGTCAGTGTCCTTTTGGAGCCGTTTGCAGTCAGTCGCCTAAGAAGACATTATTTAGGAACTGTAAAATTATTGGAGATAACTGATCCTTGTGGTTAATTTTGAGTCAGCCGTTCCTTGACAAAGACATTGATTCTAAGGTAAATTAAAATATGTATCAAATAGTTTGGGTGTTTAATAATTATTAAATTTCTAATAAATTGTAATTTGTGTCATTCAGGACAGAATTATATCAACTCAAAAAATGGACCGACTAACGTCAGGATTCGACCGACTCCATTTAGCTCGACATGGCAAAGAAGAAGAATGGAAGACGGTTGGAAGTTCGAGTAAACGGTCGCAGGAAAGTTTGACCTCTCACCACAACCAAATGAAGATGGATCCTCTCATTATCTCCCACAATTGTCCTTTCAGCATTTTTCAAATGCCCAAGTTCCACACTGATGAGTCAGTCCTTCGTTTGGTTAACAGTGTGGCGAATACGGGACCTGAAACGATGCGACTTCTGTTAGAAATAACACTGGAAACTTACCCCAAGCAGCTGGTGAGTAGGCAGAAATTAAAATTGTAGGGTTTCCTTAAATAACTGGGTTTTTATGACGAATTCCAGGTGGTTTTAAGAGGTGTACCTGGATCTGGGAAATCCTCTGTGGCATCCGCATTAATGGCGACGACTCGTAAAGGGACAATCTGCTCGGCGGATGATTATTTTATGGATTCCAAAGGAAATTACAATTTCAACCCGGGTCGACTACGGGATGCACATGAGAGCAGCCAGTTAAAATGTAGGAAACTAATGGAAAAGGAAACATCGCCTGTGATTATTGATAATACCAACACGCGACGATTTGAGATGGAGCCTTATGTTCGGATGGCTATTGAAAATAATTACGCAATAAATGTCTTCGAGCCAGAAACAAGTTGGAAAAATGATGCTAGGGTTTTGGCCCAGAAAAATGCTCATGGCGTGCCTCGTGGGAAAATCCAGGAAATGATTGACCGTTTTGAGCAAATCCTTCCATATTTGGTGGTGGAAGATGTCCGCAAAAGAATGGGGGAAGTTGGAAAGAGATACAATCCGGTCAGGGCTGATTTTGGAGATCCCAATAATCAACATCCGCCTCCCCCTGGGCTACTTTTTCCTGCGGGTCATACTCCACCCCCACTGATGGGAGCTACTAAATTGGAGACACATATTCCTCCTTTGATGACTTTGAATTTGAGGGAGGAATATCCAGGACCACCCAATATGGCCACTCCACCACCAACCCCGTTGTTATGCGAGTATGTCATGAACTCTTTGGGATCTCCAGCTACTTCTAGATCAAGAGGTACGTCTGGCATGGATGATTGGGTTGATGGCGCATATGGGCTGCCATCTAGAATGGCGGCTGTATTTCCGAATGATGATGAGGAAAAAGTGATAAACACCGATGAATGTAGAGATTATTGTTTGACGGACCAAAATGTTTCATTTTCAGGGAAAATGAAACGAAAAACGAAGGCTGCTGCTGCCACTGTGGGAGGTGCTGGGGCTAGAATGACTGATAATTTCCAGGAAAATCCTACTGCGACCGGAGGCAAGTTCTCCATTCCGTATTCTGAGAGTTTGCTCAAGTCCGCTGAAAAGCTACATGCCTATTTTCCTACCTATAAAATAAATGACTTAGCGGATTTGTTGGAAAAGCATGACGGAGATATAAATGAAGCAATGAATGCTTTATTGGACTCGGGTTACTCCGTTGCGGAGGAAGTAGTTTTATTGGAGGAGGCAGCTCCTCAGGCGCCACTAAATAATAATGACCTGAGCTCACTTGTTCCAGCTCAACCTGATCAAATACATTCAAATTCTGTTATTAGTGGTCCGTCTGCTTATAATCCAACTAATGGAACAATTGGTGTTGAAGATAACACGGAGCATTTAACTGTAAACTATGGTCAGGATGATTGGTTTGATGTAAAATTACCACATGAATTTGTTAAGCGATTGGCGTTAATGTTTGGACAACCGGGTGACCCAAATATTCAGGCAATGCTAGCAAATCCGGATGGTTTCAATACCCGACTCCCACCCGAACTAGGGTTTAAAATGTACCGGAAATTGGTACGAAATGCAGAAGCTAAAGCATGTAAAGAGGCTGAAGAAGCAGCTAAAGACTGAAATTTGATTTCTTATTTCTTCCTTGTTTCTATCCTATTTACTTATTTGATCAGTCAGCGTCAGCTACAAAGTTTATTGAAATTATTACGGATTTTTCATTAGTATATTTTTTATTAGTGCGTACATATTTTCGTTAAAAGTTCCTACTTTAAACGCTTCTCTCATTTGACAATGAATTATTGATATAAACACTATTTATGTATATGACCAATTTAAAAGCACATTATTTTATTACTAGAATAGCGATTAGATTTTAGGACCAAGACATTGAAATGGTTTTTCTATTGTTATTTTTAGTACGTACCACTTTATTCCACAGATAAGCTATGTTGTCGATATCGCGATGAACTTTCATGTATTTTTACGACGTAAATAATTTGACGAATGTATTTATGTATGGTGCTACAATAAAATTGTACCTGGAACACTTGATGTGCTTGAATTTTTGAAACTCATTAAAAAAATTCCTTGGTTCAACTCACACAACTCTTGCATACGCCATGTCTTACGATTAATAAAAATTTCATAAGTATGCAAATAAGTTTTGTTCACTTAATCAAGAATTGAAGTTACGAATTAGCGAATTTATTCATAACCATTACACTTTTGTATTGCTGTAAATATTCAATTAAATTCATGTCACAGATAAGGGTAAACTGTCTTCGCTACTAAATTAAAGGTGCGGCTTACATAATTTAGGTGGATGCTGTGAATCAATCTAAAAATTCGTTTAATTTAGATCTTCTTTAACTTTTTTGTACAAAATGGCATCTAGTCTACAATGTGTCGAACATATTACGATAGAAATTACAATAGAAAAAGTATTGCGTTTTGCAGCATTAGGTAGGACAAGAGAAGAAAGATTTCGATTATTTAAACAATTCTATGCAGTAATGAAGTCACTTAATATAATAAATATATTGAATTACTTATTAATTACGCGAGGTAAATACTTAATACCACCGGGCTCGTATGCATTTATCAGTCCGTAGACATTTTTGAAAATAAGCATCAACTAGTTCTAAATATATTCTCGGTCTAGGTACGCCTAACACTTGGGCATATTACATCCAGCAACGTTTACATCATTTGTCAATCACAAATCCGGAATGCACTAGGATCAGATACAAAATTTTCTCCGTGTTAATTTATTGTTATTGATTCAGATTGGGTGTCAAATCAGTTATTTTACACTTTCAGCCCCCAGACAGACTCGTTAGTTGTGATGTAAATAAATCTAATACATTTAATTAAATATAGTACAAGTTTTGGCAAGAAGGTGTGCAATAATATAAATTGTGTTTAAATACTTGTTTCAATTTTCTAAACTGAATTACAGTAAAATGTAAAAAAAGAAGCTTTAGTTCATTTTGACCAAGAACAATGTTAAGGAACTGGCCAAAAATATCAAGAGCATACACAATATGCTAAGTTGAAGGAAAATTACATATAATGCAAGTATTAGAAGATAAAGTTATCCAGTAACAAACAAAATAACATCTTTTTTCATATTCAATCAAACATTAGCACCTGGGTTTGCAGTTCTTCAATAATTTCTTTAGATTGTACTCTAGCAAGTTCGATAGCGTGTTGAGTCAACGAGGAGTAATAATTAGAGTACACTCAAATGAATGAGAATTACTTTTTCCTACTACTCAAGCAAAATAAGTTTGTAAGGAGGTTGACTTATAATACAAGCAAATTAGCTAACACGTCACTTAATTAATTACTGGTAACTGTGTAATACATATAACTAAAGTACTGACAGTAGTGAAACTGTGCGTATATCCTGTTTGATATATATTTTATGTTTAGGGCCACTTAAGGTAGTTATCAGTTCTAGAGAGAAACGTTTCCATTTTTTAAATTCCCATTAAGTTGTTTGGAATGAACTTTGGTTTCTGAATTAGTTTATGGGATTTAAGGGTTAGCTCAGCTAACTTAGCTGGCTTCTTAAATCAAGAATATTTCGTCTTGATGCACCAGGATAAAGTCGGTGAACTGATTGATGGGGGCAATTGCTGCGAGAGACAACTTCAAATTCTCGGACCACATCAGATTGGGTCCAAATACCACGGCGAGATTTGAGGAAGTCATTTTGTTCAAGTCAGCACGATCCATCACCTAAAAAATAGAGGAATTAGCCAATCAGGGCATTAAATTAAAAGTCTGGACTAGCAATTTGCAATGATTTGCAACCTTTGAGAGAAAGTGAACAAGGTATTTTAACACAGCGTAATTGTCTTCAGGTAACTTTTCCAGAATAATCTGCTTCACAAATGGCCCCCTTTCATCCTTTGATAATTCTGAAACAAAACAACATTCAATAAAATCATACTCTCCAAAATTTAAAATTTCACAAAATTTATTTCCAATTCGGTTCCAGTTCCCATTTAAATATATTAATCATACTTTGAAAATCCATGATTTCCTCAAAGAGATCAAAGGTTAGCAGTGGTTCTTCCAGCTCTCGAAGAAATGCTTTAATTAAAACGGCAGCTAGGTGAAAGTCTCCGTTGAATTCAATCACTTCTCCTCTGTTTGCTTTTGCCTGACATTCCTTGACTAGAACGGTACTTGCAGATCGCCGGAAGAGACCGTCGGTGGCCAGAGCTAAACACAATTTATATTTATTCATTTGAAGGATCACTAATTGAAGTGAAAGCAAAATTTGTATACCTACCTTCTGGCTGACTTAAATACTCCACACATTGTCTCAAAATGGGGGGTATGATGTCCCCATTCTTATGTTCTTTAATGAAGGTTAAAGATACTCCAAACTGTTGGGTACTTTGTTTACTGGCTTTGTTGTTTGACACTTGAGAAATCGTTGGAGGAGGAGCTTTGTGGCTGGATTTAGCAGTTAATTGCTGATCATAGCTGTGATAAACCATAACATGTGATTAAAAGAGGGTCAACTAAATATTATGAGATAGAATTCATTGGAACTGTGGATTGTAAAACTTACTCTAAAACTATTTGAGGTATACTGAGTTGATCCAAACGAATGTGCTGATTTAATTCGTTGAGGTAGTTTATGTACATCACTTTCCTTCCGAATTTTGCACTGAAAAATTGTCCAAGGAATATCGCTTTAGTTAGTTGATTGACGACACCTCAATGGAATTTAGTATATTTATTTGTTTCATAAATTACCTTATCACCGGTTTAAACAGTTGGAAGGTGAGTTTGATAAAGTTGGTTGGATGGACTAGATACAACGCTTTCAAATTTTTCTTGTACTTTCTCTCAAATGCTCGATACGCCTGCCATAACCTGGTAATAAAAAATGGAGACAATGTACGGCTGGATAAAAATTACTAAACTAATTCCCAAACTTACCAGGTAAGAGATGGCTTGTTCTTGCTGTTTAACCCGTGGTGAAAATATACCAGACTGTAATGGAAAATATACCGTAATCAAAATAATACATATATCACTTTCATAATATTATGTAGTTATGAAAAAAAGCGTCACAATGTCTGTATGACACCTTGTCTGAAAATTCACCTGTAATCCTGCTCCACATATTTGTCCAGGGTGTACAGCAAGTATCTGGAAAATACAATTTTATTGAGTTTTTTCATGCACACATTTGGTGAAAGTTACTTCCAATCGATATCCGTAAAACTGCATTATTCAGAATTAGGGATTAGTAAGTGCTAAAATTGTTTAGTACCACTTTCCCCAATTAATTTAGCCCTAACTAAGCTGACAATGACAGCAATTAGTAAACGCAGGAAAAGAATGATTCCACATTTTAAATGGGAACTCGTGACGGTTTGCATTTGCAAAAAAAGTGAAAATGAATCTGCGTGACAATTGCTACACAGCGACTCGCATATTTTTTGCTAGGCGAGAATTAAACAAAGTCTTAATCCCTTAATAAACTTAATCCATAATCCTTTCAGTCTAAAATTGTTTCATGCTCATCGCATCACGCTCACTTATGGGTATTGACATCAATATTAATGGACTTTATACCTGAGAAATCGTTGATGATCAAAACTTTTGTTCGAAGGCAACTTGCAGGCCACGACGACAATGATTTTCCTTCCATAAGCATCATCTCCCACGACTTCAACAATTCCGTGGTGTGAAATATCGGAAAAATCTTCTTCGTCTTGAAGAGGGGTTGTGGTAATGGAGTCAGGCTCTGATATGAAGGGGGCTGCGGCCAACTCTTCTTCAAAATTTTCTTCTATCGTTCCATCCGACACGGGTGACTCCAGGTAGTCAAATACTTTGATTTCACCTTCACCACCGGCTAAACATCAAGAAAAATGGGATCACATTAGATAAGTTACACTACATTGTTTAATTTTGGTGAGTTACAGCAACAACATTTACTAATGCGTTTCGTATTCTATTCCAAATCAGCATTTAAGATTTTGTAAATCTCCCATAAATTCTCGAGCTGTAAGAAAAGCTCACTAATTGCATATGTACTTCCAAATCAAATCATATCAGTAGCAATAGTAATAGGCGAAGATTGCATGAAGTATTCAAATATTTATCGTCTCGTGTTTTAACATTAACCCAGATTAAAACCATCCCATCAAATCCAGCCTAGAGTAAACTGCGCATGTAACGGAATTATCAAATTAGTCGGTGCAATGACGCTCGAGTACATAAAACAACCATACCATACATTAGATAGTGGAGTAGAATCGGATAGTTGGTTTTGTACTTTTATGGTTACGTGAAATTCCTGAAATGAGAGCGAGATACGCTCGTTTTTGTCTCGTTAAGTTTTTCCGTTCGTGTTTTTGGTACATAATGAAAATGAGTAAAGACCAAAACGGCTAAACCAATCCTAAAACCCACGCCAGGAGAAATGCAATTAGCGGGGATCATTGCTAACTTTTTTTTGCAAAACTCCTAGTGCAAAAAAATTGAGCGAGGCGCTTTTGCAAACAGCGCATTGAGAGAGAGGAAGGAATAAAACGTTGGCGTAGATTACTGCAGATTTTAGATAACGACTCAATTTTGCCGAGTCTCATTTTCTTGCACTTTAACCTCATCAAGGCACGCTAATTGTTTCAATTAGTTTGAAATACTGGTATCGACCTGGACCCTTTTGGCAAATTGCTTCTACTCTGTATATAGTAGACCATTATAATGTGTCTAAACAGAAACAATTAATTAATATGTATTGATTATGCTGTTACATCACATCATGTATCATGCCTTCAATCGTATGATTTTTTCAATCACACCAAGCCGATTATTAAGTAGTGTTAGCTACTTTATGTGAATGCCTGTCCTCTCTAATAACTCGAGAAGCCGTGGGCGCATCTTCATGAAATTTGGT
>JAAXNX010000564.1:0-26877 GCA_036491905.1 Folsomia manolachei | reverse complement strand
CTTCCGTCTTCATTATTTACATGAAACATTAAATCCACTCATTTTTACGTGGTGGAGAAAGCAAACTCTTTTTTGCCATTTCTTTCAGTTCCAGTTTCAGTCTTGCTATTTTTTGGCATTTGAGAACATCCTCCATAAAATATCCAGTATTCGGGGACAAGCATTTTCGCCCGGAGTTGGGATGCCGTTTTGGCAGCTAAGCTTCGGGGACGGAGTGAATGGGTTTAAGTAAGAATATTGATCCAACTTAAATTCCTCGGCTAGAATCGCTTACTTGCCAAAATCATGGGTTCTTTCTGCAATTTTCTATTCCAAGCATATAGCCATGGGTTGAAGTTTGCTATACGAAATCAGTCTCAAAGTCATGGAATTGCTGGGACTAAGCTCTAGCTCATTCTAAATGACGTAGTGAGTCGTAGTTTGGAGGAAAATCGATACAACTTCATTTTGGAGAAATATTTACGTAACTCCAACTTCGATAAGGGATTAAAATTTGGAGAAATTCTTGAGAAATCCCTGTTAAAAAGGTCCTTATCTGAAATAACCTTATCAAGGACGGACCAATCATGGACCGAGATCATTACAAGTTTCGTTCCAAGGCGAGAATGGTGGCGTTTGTGGACTTGGTGAGCAGGATAATTATACAAATTATGGCGAAATTCGCTAAATTATGAATGTCTCCAATTTTGGCAAGGTCTAATTTATGTTCAAATTCCAGATTCTGTCCAGTATGAGTCTTTGCATTTGTCTCATATTCTTTATCGCCCTTGTCCGAGTTTCCACAATGGACTCCAGTCTCCTCACCCGGACCAGGGGGGTTGGTCAGCCATCAAATATGATGGAAATGGATTTGGTGTCACCTCCCAAAGAGTCTGGAGGCGGAAGCACGGATGACCCCGCGGCCAACAATTCTCCCTCTGGAGGTGAGGGTGGAGATATCAACTCCTTCAATAATCGATTTGGACCGAGATCCACTATATTCTCACCGAGCGACCCTGCATTCCGTAATTAAATTTTGACAGTATTTTGATAACTATAGTGTGTAACCAATTATTCAAAGTCACATAATTTCTTGTATAGTGAAACTGATGTGGATGTTCTTTGCGCTAATCACGGTCATGACGGGAGTTCAGATCCTGGCAGCGATACGACTTCTGAATGCGACGCAGTTGGTATGCATGAATTATAACAATCAAGATAATGGCACCAATTAAGGTATTGGTTTATTTTTTAGGGAAAAGAACCCATCGGTGCTATGAGACTCTGTCGATTCTGGAGGTTTGTCTGCATCTTCTTCACTGGTATGTGGACGTTTGTCTTGTAAATGTGAATCCAAGTCAATCTTATCAATATTAATTTTAGGGCTGCTCGTCTTCAACTTCCTCTCTGCATTCCGTCAAGGGGCGGACAACTTTTTGGAAGTCTCATTCCTCGTCACAAGCATCCTTATAAGAATCGTGGCGTTGTATATTGTACAGCAATTCGTGAATGAGCTTGACATGACAATTGTGACGACTTTGCCGATCCGCCGAATCCATCATCCCACTTCGTCCCATCTGCCTCCAAACTTCTTTCCGGGAGATAACATGGCATACGCGTATGGACCCCAGTTTTCGATGGGGGCACAGGCGCAGGCACCGCCGCCAAAGTATGAGGATGTCGTCAAAGAACCGTACAGACCGAATGAGGAGGCGACGACTGCGACAGGGACGAACGCTCCACTCCCGCCGGTTCAGCAATAAGTCGTGATAACTTATCACTGATAAGCACTTGGGTGGTTTGGTTTGGCCAATTAGTCTGTTAGAGGAAGTCTGCAGAGAGGGAAAATATTTTATTTTTATTCCTAAATCAAGCAAATACTTTTTTTTAAGATCTCGTCTGAATCTATTTCCAAATCCTTGAAAATTGTCTTATGTAATTTTAATGAATCAGTAATTTTAGGCTCACTCGTTGAAGATACTCTCATAGACCGTACATTCACTGACTTATCAGTTACTAAACATTGCTTCTAGTCTTTATAAATCTGACCCAATAACTCATTTTCAATGGTAGAATTAAATTAGTCCACTTATCTCGAAATAGTTGATATATAAATACCGTGTAATAAAGAAAGTACGAAAATGGTCATCAGGTTGAGACGCGTTAATTTAGGAGCATTAACTATTTTGGAGCTAGGTTAGGTTAGCATTATCGCTACATTTCCGATGTAATTATCATTTTCCAACGGGGTTATCAGTGTAGCAATACAAACGGAGTCAAATCTGTACCCGCATCCATCATTTAATTGCTCAAGCATTCTTGATTCCGAATTCTGACCCATTTTGGTTTGTGGTTCACTTAATTGAACTTGTTATTCGGGTAAATGGAAGACTCGATTAGTGATTCTCTCATTAGTGAGGTTACTCTATTGTCATGCATGGCTTATCGACACGGCTCATTTCATCTTTGTAGAGTTACTCTCACGTTTGCAATCCTTGTATTTTTCTGCATAATTTGGAATTAAATCCATCCATTTTATTACACCTAGAAGAAGGTTAATCACTCAATTATTACGTATTTAACCAAATAAACAAAAAAGCGAAAAAGTCCTGATTATTAAATTATCCCTGTTCACTGTTTACCATACTTTGAAATTGCAGTACAGTGATTTTTTTCATACTAAGGTTTATATTACTATGAAACTATTCTCTGCATAAAGTACAATTGATTCCCAGTTTTATTGCCGTTATCTAAATTACTTAATCTGATCCCCTTTATCTTTGTCCTTTAATGGTTTATTGCTGAAAAAGGGAAGGGTGCGTAAATTGGAGGGGAAAGTCGTGGACAAACGACAATGTCGGTGTGTTGATAAGTATGCAGGGAAATCAGAGCTGTGGGTAAAAAAATTGATTATTACATTCAACCCTCCAGATGTGCATTTACACTTTTACTTTCCCAAGACTTTTTAGCCAAGTACTTACTAACATAACCTGTAGCGTCAGATTGCATGTGGAGAAAGTCGTGGGGCACAGATATAGTAATTACTGGTCTTTCCGATAACTATAGTTTTGGTAAGCATTGTCTCAGAAGTGAATGTTCGTGTGGTGAAACTTTCACCGAGAAAGCAACTGCACTCTTAATGTTTCTATTGCAGGTTATTATTTAAATCAACCAGTTCCTTTGTCATATGCATGCACACCGTTAATCTAAATGTTAATCACGTTTCAATTCAGGATTTACTTTCAATCGCTCAGTTCCTTATTACCTGGTTGGATTCGTGCATCCCTCATTTTTTTTATCCGCATAGCTTTCTCCCAACTCACTAAGTTTCACCATATTTTATTCATATCGTATACAAGCATTAATCATAAATACTCCGACTGCATACTTTTCTAACTTTACTAAAAAATGCAGACATTCCAGTTACTAGCCATGTTCTTGCTTTCACCAGTAGTATGGGTCGGGCATGCATTGATTTAAATTAATCGTTTAGTTTTAACATTTATTCCAAAATCCTGGAGATTGGGGTGTGGTGGGTGGATTGTTGAAAACTGTAAAACCCGGTTCTCAAGACAAGTCACTCAATACTACCACCAACCAGTGACATTGCACGCCAAACTAAACAGTTTCAAATACTGTTGCATATAGTTCCAGACACGACACCTTACCTCATGATTTGACATGCCAAGTACTTCTAATGTAAAGTCGATCCCAGCAACATTTTGATTTCATAGAAACTTATTACCAAACCCACACCACAACAAAATCATGAGTCCCAACCCCAGAATTGTGTAAAAGCTTAATCCCTCCCAGTCAACCCAACCTTGCTTTCCCTGCCTAAACAAAGTCCAGCAAATGAAGTGTGCCTGCATAATAGCAAAGTTTGTTTAAGTATGCGTGGTAAAATTACTTCCGTATCCCAAGTATTGCTATTGGGTTGCATTTTGCTAATCTCGATCTCAGCCCCCTTTCTCTAGTTGGCTCAGTGAAACCCTACAGGTTCGTGCAGTCAGTCAGGTTCACAGGTCGGATCGGGTTGACGATATGCGGACTGAGTTGAAGAATTGAATGCAAAGTAAGAAAGTATCTTGATTTGGTCTTTAGCTAGCTTTGCGTTGAATCATTCAACTTGAATGTGGTTGAATATAAACATTATATTATTTCGTTGTTTGCAGTGCTGCTGCATGGTTATTTTCTTATCCAGAGTACACCAGCCAAGCGTTTACCCTCCCACGTCTGGTCATCCGGATGGAGTGCAGGTGGATGCAGACTGTTCCTGTGGTCAGGAAGGGGAAAGTGTTTCACTTTCGTCTAATTTTTCATTATACACAAACAACAGGCTTACGACACAACCACATATCCACATCCTCATTCATTGTGGTAAATACTTTCTCCTAACTTAATAAAGTGTGTGGCATCAGAACCAATTCAGTTTTATTATATTTGTGTGGTGAGATTGAAGTGGGATATATGGGGTAATAAATTAATCTAGTTCAGCCTGGACAAAATTCACAAAAAGTAAAGTGATTGAAGATACATTACCCTATGATTTTGCAAACAAGAGTTTGAGCTTTCAGGGTAGTTTTCATTTTGACAAAATACAAACAAAATGTTTGGAGAAAGTGACTTCAGTGAAAATCAAAATAATCTGAAAAAATTGATGCAATCTGTCTCACACCGGAGGAGACAATGCATGAAAGCAGTGAAAGTTGAGGGGCAACGGGATACTATCTTATAAAACGGTTGAACCTTATCTGTGAGTGCTTTGACAGAATGCAGTTGGTGTCACCCACTAATTAGTGAGATATTTAAGTGAAGTTTGTATCTGTCTGTATTCTGGCCATTATTTTCTTGGAGAAAGTTGTAAGACACTCAGATGTGGGAGTGGTAGTTTTAATTCTTCTCGAACAAAATGTGCGTTGGAGTCTGTCTAACAAGAAGAGGAATGGTTTATTTCGGAGCCAGTATTCATATCGTAAGTAGCTTAAATAGTGACATGATTTACAAACTTTGACTTTCTTGGTGAAAGTTTATGCAAAACCTAATATTTTGTTGTGTGCAGTTTGTAACATTCATTCTCTTCATTGGCTCATCCGTTCGAGCATTTCAATTGACCACGTATGAAAAGGAAGATAGTGTAAGTTGGATTGTGTAATTTGCCTAGTTTATGAAGATATTCATTGATGTGTCAATTACATATCTTCAGAGAAAGGAGATCCTCGGAGGCTTTATCATCGCCACATATTTCTTTGTCCTCCTCATGTTGGGTTGTCTCATTTTCCGAGCTACAGAACAGGTTTGTAACAAGTCTTTATGTTAAATTGAGCAAAATATGAAACTAATCTATTCCAAAATTTCAGAAAAATGCAAAACTCCTCGGATGGACCGGCGGAGTATTTATTACCCTCGAAACATTCGCCTTCGTCGTGAACCTCATGATCCTCTCACCCATGGGAAGTCTGCACGACGAGTATGGCTTCCGCAATTTTGGCTTCACCATGAACCTCGTCTACATCGTGATAAGTTGCATCTTCCTCCTGGTCATGATGGGCTACTGTGCGACGATAATAATGTACATAAGTAAATTAAAAGAAGACGGTGACCTCAGTTCGGCCGACTACGATGAGGACGCCGGAGATGCAGAGGCTTCCTCGACATCCAACGCCCTTTCCCGAAGTTCTTCCAGAACGGCGTCAACTTTCTTTAGATCCCAATCCCAATCTCAAATGGATAATAATAAACCCACCGGTGGCGGTGGGGGTGGAGGCTTCAATATCCTCGAAGTCGTCCATGAACCTCGTCTACATCGTGATAAGTTGCATCTTCCTCCTGGTCATGATGGGCTACTGTGCGACGATAATAATGTACATAAGTAAATTAAAAGAAGATGGTGACCTCAGTTCGGCCGACTACGATGAAGACGCCGGAGACGCTGAGGCTTCTTCGACATCCAACGCCCTTTCCCGAAGTTCTTCCAGAACGGCGTCTACTTTCTTTAGATCCCAGTCCCAATCTCAAATGGATAATAATAAACCCACCGGTGGAGGAGGAGTGTGGGGGTGGAGGCTTCAATATCCTCGAAGTCGTCAAAGAAGCTAAAAGACAACAGCAACTCAAAGAACAGAAAGAACTACGAGAAAAACAGAAGACGAATAATCACAAAGCAGCCAAATTCCATAAAGAAGTGAAGCAGAAAGTAGTCAAACCTACCCCGGCAGAAAGTGCCCCAATCGGTGGGGGTGGTGGAGGTTTTAGTATCCTTTGAAGTCGTCAAAGAAGCCAAAAGACAGCAACAACTGAAAGAACACAAAGAAAAACAAAAATCTCAGGGTCCTTCTTCCTCCCAACAACAACCTCCACCCAAGTCTTCATCCCGACCCCATACCCCACAAATCCAGGCCCAACCCCAATCCAAGCCAGAACCACTGCTTGAAAAAGTTGTAGACGCCAACCCGTCCAAACCTCCCGTCCAAGCCCATATATCCCAAGGAACTCAGAGTGAATCTCCCCACCCACCAGTGCTCTATCCACGACCACCTTCTAGACATCCACAGCCAAATAGTTTTCAAATGCGGCAGCCATTCCATGAGACCGGACCATCTAGTTCTCATCCAAAACCCTTAGCCCCAAAATCTCAGGAACAGCAGACCCAAACCCCACCCCAACTCCCTTACCCTTATCCTCCACATCCACCCCAACTCCACCCCCTACCCAATTTAATGCCTTCCTACAATCTTACCCAAAGCCAAACTCTACCTCCGCGTCGAATCCAGAATTCGGGGCATCACCCACAATTTGATGCCGACCAAAATCGACCCTACTTCCTTCAAGAATACTCACAAAGAGGGATCTTATCTGCTCCGAGCTTTGCCTCGATAACCAACACGGCCTCCATTGTTCCACATCGGTTTCGAAATCCGAGTGCTGGGTTGAGGACAACGAAATCGGGAACGCTACTAAATCGGTTTGACTGTATCACACCCCCTCCTCCACCAGTGGGGAATAGGGTCCAATCTCTGCAGAGGATGACGAGTTCCAGTTGCTCTAGTTTTGATCCGACCCTTATCAATCCGAGTTTCGGACTGGATGGGTGGGAGCAGCCCAGGGTTCAGGCAATTAAACAGGGTCCACCTCCTCCAATTCATTATAACGCGTTGAGGAGAGGGACGCATAGGAGTGATTATGGGGTGGAGGTGTGAACAAAGTAATTTTTGATAAGTTTCTTTGAAAAAATGACCTTCTTTTTGGTGTTAAACTCGATAAGCTAAGTACAATGTTATGCATATTTACAATTACAATTACAATGGAATAGGTGGGTGCTTTATAATTATTCCTTGATTTAACTTACTAATTCCAGTAAGAGTAATTCTTATTCAAAGTACAAATGAGAGGGACGCATAGGAGTGATTATGGGGTGGAGGTTTGAACAAAGTAATTTTTGATAAGTTTCTTTGAAAAAATGACCTTGTTTTTGGTGTAAACTCGATAAGCTAAGTACAATGTTATGCATATTTACAATTACAACGGAATCGGAATAGGTGGGTGCTTTATAATTATTCCTTGATTTAACTTACTAATTCCAGTAAGAGTAATTCTTATTCAAAGTACAAATACTAACAAATATTATGTTATTTACTGGTTTCAAAATATTCATGAGATTTGTCTTCTAAAAACTTTGTACCCATTTCCATACAATAAAGTAGAGATTACTAAAAACATGAATACGCTTTCTGTCATTACAAACTTTTGCAGTTTATGCATTCACCAAAAATTGTATTTCATAAAAAAGTTAGAATTATGAAAAACTATCTTGAAAATTGAAATATTCCCGAGAAATGCTGAGCTGGAACTGAATCATTTTACCGAGTCACAAGTTACCCGTTTGCTCAGCACCACAAAAGATGGTATTGAATTGACACCGGTTCTAATTGAGCAGTTTTATAAATTGGCCACTAATTTTGTCAACATTGGAAAACAACAGTTATCAAGGTAAGAGCTTATCATTGATAAGAGTAAGAAACTTCATTTCCCACGTCACCCAATCGCCAAATTATACGACTCCTCAGATTATTTTTGGTTGGGGAACAATTTAGTTGTAATTAATTGGGCTATTGCATTTTAATTATTTGTCGTTCATCAGGCTACTGCATTACACTAATTTAAAGATTAGATATTAAGTATTGTGCGAAATTAAATGTACGCTAAATTATTCATCATACCTCAATAATTTTATGATATCTTATCTTACTTGAATATAACCACCAAATGTAGACGCCTAATCCAAGCCGCTCGCGATCCTCCTGTCGCTGGAAAGCGATTGATTTCCACTCTTCCAGTTTCGACATGGAATTTCCGGACTTAGGTCAAAATTGTGCTAAGGAAAACTGCAATCAACTCGACTTTCTCCCAGCCACCTGCCTTCACTGCAATGGAATTTTTTGTTCCGAACATTTATCCCCATTTGTTCACGACTGTCCGGAATTTAAGCAAAAAACCATTTCTGACGCCGAGTTGGAGGCTCGAGAACGGGACAAGTGGCAGGTCAAATGTTCCCTGAGTCAGTGCAAGGTTAAGGACTTGCTCCCCATGAAATGCGCCCTTTGCGGACTGCATTTTTGTCTGGCGCATCGACATGCGGATCAGCACCAGTAAGATTTTAATGGAAGAAGTAATTAATGCAGATATAATCATTTTAGTTAACTGTTACTTTTTTTCAGGTGTAGCGTGGTCATGAAAGAGGATAAGGCCAAAGAGGAAATGATGAAGAAGGCCGCGGCGACGGCTGCATCTGGAAAAGAAATGCAGATGAAGATTAAACAAGACATTACTACTCGACTCGAAGAGGCGAAGGGTGCTGGTGTAAGTGGGATAATAATAGTTTTTGCGTGACACTTTCGTAATAATTTAGATAACAATCACGATTTTTGCAGGGGGCCAAGGGAGCAATGGCGACAAAGTTGGCGTTGATGAAGTTAAAAGGAAGAGCGAAAGGGGATGGTGCTGTGCCAGTGACGGAAAGAATTTTTTTCAGTGTGGATTGTTGTAATAAAGAACAGAATCCGAAACCTTTGGGTAAGCAACGTTAGCTGTTTTCATATTACTTCGGTTTCCAGATGCAAATAATATCAGACTATTGTTCTTAGATGTATGGATGTCTAAGGTTTGGACGTTGGGGAAAGCAATTGATTTTATGGCGAGAATGGTAAGTTATAAAATCGGACGGATATACGACTTTACTTGCTAGTTTGGAATAATTTGTAATGAAGCTTTTTATTTATGCAGGCGAGAATGAAGAATCGCAACAATATTAAGGATGCACCAAAGCTACATTTGTTTAAGGATGAATTATGCTTGTCAAAACCTTCAGATAAAACTATTGATGAGCTATTAACCCAGGGATTAATTGTGGATGGGGATGCTTTACAATTTAAATTAATAGCGGAAGATAATTCTTGATCCATGTTGGATTCTGAAAATATTTATATTTATACCTTGCAAATTACAACCTGTGATTAGTGATTACCTTTCCTTATTTAAATGGTGAGAACACCAGTCACTTATCCCACTTATCTGCTCTATACTTCTTTAATAACTGGGAATAAATGGGTTTTCTCCATTTGCAGTTCATTTTCACACTTTATTTTAGTACGTAACTTACGAAATTGTAGCCGATAAGACCATCATTACTATTTTAAGTTTGTTGGCGAAATTCTAAAGTGTAGAATCTAAACATAACTTTGTCTTTTTAGAGATTCCTCAACAATAATACCCTGTGGAGATCATGACATGGAATCATTTTGCTCGTGTCTTTCTCAACTTTCGATCCGTAAACTTTCTAAAGCCAAGGATTCGTGGGAATAGTAGCTCTTCTCCAAGTAGTCAAAATGCACCACTTCCAACCCTGACAAAGTCGACCACGCCTCAAATGCCATCAGAAGCGAAGGATATTATCATGTAAAGTAATTAATGCAGATATAATCACATAAGTTAACTATTACTCATTCTTCTAGGTACAAATATGAGAACCCAAGATTCTTTAAAATCTTAAACGTTTTTGCCATTGCCCAATTTGGATTTTGGGGCTTTCTATGCTATTCAAGCATATCACTAGTAGATGTTCCTGTTTCGAAGAACGCAGATGCAGAGAAAAAAGCCAAAGATGATGAAGATTTACCATTTTGGAGAAAGATAAATTTGGGTCAGGACAAATATAAGCATGGACTTGCAATCGGATCTTTTTTAATGGGTAAGAGTAAGGGTTTTGCAGGGTAGAGCTTTTTTGCAATGTCGTATCGTAATCACTTCTGAGTTTCTTTATAGGTTATGGTATTCTCTTCATAAGTTGGACTTATATCCTCCGATCAGTCCGATTTCTTATATTACGGAAGGACAGGAAGGCAGTTTCATTTGTGGTACATGATCATAAAACTTATTATTTTTTGGTCATATTGTTACTTCAAAGGTCTAACGAAGTTTGTTTAACGTTTTTTTCTCTTCAGACTTACACTCCTTTCGGACAAAATAGAATAATGAATGTCCCACTCAATGCGGTAAGCATTAGTACGAATTTTTGAACCTCGCTTCATTTGTATGATGATGTACATTGTCTATTTCCAGATAAGCGCAGCTGGGTCACGATCGGGTGGTACCACTCAGATGCCGGTGAAAATCAAAGATAGATGGCTTTATTACATAATAGATCTCAAAGACGGCCATTTCGTTCAACCAAAGCTTTTTGACCAGACAGTAGGCCTGAGCAGAAAATTTTGAAGCTAGTTTAATGGATGGGTGTGATTATTTAGTCATTTCGTTTTCATAATTAATTTACAAATAAAAATCAATGGAATGATTTTTCATTATGATTTGTAAATTCACATTTATTCTGCGTGTTCATTCGAAAGCCAGCTTCAAGGCTTCAACTAACGCCAACCCTTGTCCAGATGAATTTGTTTTCGGAAAAATTGACATAAGAAAAATCGAAACGAGAGTGTTGCCAAGTCAGTTAATCCTAAGATAGACAAAATCAAAGAAAAGGTCGTACAAAATAATTATTTTACGTCGAGGTGTGGTATCAAATACTTTCATGTCCTTTAAGTTTCGATTATCCGAGCAAAATGAGTCTCTCCCTTCCTCCAAAAGTTGAGGACGAAGCAAGTCCCGTAAAGGACGGTGCCCTCAACGATCCTGAAGAGACTGACCTTCCGGAAGAAGAAGATGCCCCAGAGGCACTAGGAGGACGAGGATCTGGAAGACGAATCCGAGGAAGAAGCTCCAGCCACTGACGAGGAAAGTGAAGATGAGGCCGAATACGCGGATGGGTCCACCGTTCCAGATTGGTACTACGATGGAGTGGATGATGAAGAAGAAGAGGAAGCCGAACCACCAGTACCACCACCTCCGCCTCCACCCACACGTTCCAAGAAAAAACTAAGAAAGTCTCGAATAATTACGAAGCCAATCATAAAGCCCAAATCTAAGACTGTCATAGTGGTAAGGATTATCTCCAACCTTGAAACCTGACCACAGTGACCCCAAACAAAGTTTGTTGAACAAACTCCATATTTTTAGGCATTCAATCCCAATCCAACCTGTGAAGCTATAGATTTGACGGAAGCCCGTTTACAGCTACAAAATTGTTCGACAGGAATGGCGACAACGGCTTTGGAAATTGGAAAGGGTGAGACTAAACCAATCGCTGGGCTTTGGCGACCTGGTGAAGATCCGAATCTGAAGTGGATATGTCGGCCGGAAGTCAGGAAGAAGGTTCCTCGACGTCGGACTACTTCCGCGGAAAATTTTCTCCGTCAGAGGTGCGTTGTTACATTGGAATCGAATTGCAACCTATTTCAGCCAATCCCCTATTTTTCATGTTTGCAGATTCAATGAAAAATGCACTGAAGCAATGGATCTCCTTCTGGAAAAGCTGGAGACCGGAGTCATTCCAAATTCTTGGGAGAGAGGATGCGACCCCAAATTCCAGTACGGGGTGGATGTCACTCCCACCCCGTCAACTTGTGGGGTCCATTCCCACTCCAGTTTTGCCACGACTTTAACAGATCTCGCTAAGGTAAGCAGTAATTTCTTGTGTACCATTACAAAATAAATCGCAAATTAATCCATGTTCAACTTTCTCTTCCAGGATCGGGTTCACCACAAAACCGCGGAAGATTTGGTGGATGAAGTCACAAAATATTTGAACGACGCCAAAATAGCGAAGCAAGGACAATACACCATTGGAGATAAGACATATTGTCCCAATTTGGATTTAATCATTGACGAATATCTGCACGAACCCAATGCTGCTTACCTGTTAAGGACTGTCGGTGCTTTGGACGATGATGGGAATCTTCTCTGCACTTTCTCAGATTTTTATGATGTTGAACATGCCGTGAAATCGCTGATGGTTAGCCTCGCCAAAGAATGTATTGATGCGTATATGGTTAGTTCAGATCAATAAGTTCGAGAAATCTTCGTTTTGACAGGTTTAAGTTGTTTCTACATTTTCTTTATCACTGTCCCAATCCCGCAGAGAGCACCACGACCCTCCGCGATGGAGAAGACTGAAGATGCTAAAGACGCTTTTCAAGGAAAGATGGAAATGCGAAAGAATTTGGCTGCAATACTTCACGAAGAACTGGAGGAATGTTGTCCAGCCTTATCGGAGAAGAAGAAGGAGCTACAATCGCGTCGTTTGACTCGGTTAGAAAAAGTTTAAGTTTCTTTGCAAATTATTTCCTGATTGTCTAACTTCTTACCTTGGACAGACCCACAAAAATATACAAAGGTTCCGTCCCACTCGTAATTCCTAAACGTGGACTGAATAGTGCGGTCCAGGAAAAATATGCGCAGGAAATTGGAGGGAAAATATTGACTGGAATCTATCGACAAAGTTTATTTGAAGAGGGGGATGATGGAGATGGCTTCATTGAAATTATGCCATTCCAGGATCGTCCATCCTTTGTGACGGACAAAGGAAAACCTAGTATTAAGGAGGTATGGAATGAATATTCTTAAAATCTAGAAGATTTTTAAAATGTCTAAAATTGCATAATCTCTTGTTCAGACTGAAACTGTAAAGATTATCCAGCCCCCACGCGNAAAACCTAGTATTAAGGAGGTATGGAATGAATATTCTTAAAATCTAGAAGATTTTTAAAATGTCTAAAATTGCATAATCTCTTGTTCAGACTGAAACTGTAAAGATTATCCAGCCCCCACGCGAAGGTGGCATTATTATGGAGGATCCGATTCGGGCTGAATTTAAAAGTTGGACTATATCCAACATTTGTTTCACTACCTTGGATTACATTAAACCGAGAAATTTTCGGGAATGGGAAAATCTTAAGAAATTGAATGGTTAGTTTGTTTTACAGAAGCTGCAAAACAAAATTTCCACATTTTAAAAGACCTGTACAATCGTCTATGATCTTCTTTTTAGATTTCCAACAATTGATCCAGAATAATATCACACTAAAGCCAAAAGACAGAAAACTTTTCCTTCTTCTTAAGTACACCCGTCGCTGGTTGCAGATGGTACGAAAAAATAAAGCTATCCGAAGCTATTCCAGTCATGATGAGAAACCAGAACATTACAGTCCGCAATGGAAGGGACCCTACCCTGCCCATGTCCTATCCAATATCCGAGCTCTTAAAGGAATGTCAGGCTTCCGTAAGAACAAAAATAGTTTTCTGACGTGAATCTGTTTAATTTGGGCTAAATTCGTTATTCATACCCCAACAGAACCCAAATCATCAAAATCGTTTTACAAGGGCGTACGGAAACTGGAAGCCACAATGTTTGAGAAGGCACGAGCATATCTTCAAAATCCAGACAAGGAAGACGAAAAGGAACAAGCTAAGAAATCGAAATTAAAACCAGTTTCCGAAGAATACAACGAAGATGAGGAGGACGAAGACGAGACGGATTTTGACATGGCTAACATGGAATTTGACTCAGAGGAAGAGGAGGAAAAATCTCGAACAGAAAGTGACGACGTGGAAGAGGAAGAAGACAATGAAATGTTGGAAACCAATGATAAGCTGATTGTTAAGATATTTGAAGCCAAGTCCAAGTTGTCTATTACATCCGTAACAAATTCCAAGAATTCCAAGGAAAGGATCGCATCGATAGTTGAGCCAACAGATAAGGTTGAGACTCCAGATGGCGACTAGTGCCGGCGAAAAAGATGGCGCAGAAGAAGATGAGGACAATGGCGAGGATATCGAAGAGGATGTCGGTGGCGACGAAGAGGAAGAAACGGAAATTGAGCCGGAAACGGAAATTGAACCAGAAACGGAAACAGATGGACCCGAAACGGAAGCTGATGTACCTAAAAATGAATCCGATCCTCACCTGAGTCCAAGTAAGGGAAGTCCGGATAAAGTCGCAAGTCCCACAGGTTCTGATGAAGACGTGTAATACTAATAAGTGACCACTGAATAAAAAATAAGATTCATTTAATTCCTTGCAAACCTGGAAGAATCGAGGAAACTCATCATTACCAACCTTGTCATTTATTTGCAGAATAATGCTTTTCACGGTCATAATTTAAACTAGATTACTTTATTTCTTTGTAGTTCATCATTTCAACTTGACGCATACCGAGTTAATGAACAAATCATGTCATAAAACTATAAGCTACACGCCACGAAGATCGTGGCGTGGCCCCTAAAGGCGCAAGCTTTAATTTGGCAGATTTCTAGTTCCTGAGACCTGCTGCTGGGAAGTTGTAGCAAAAGGTAAGATTTAAGTAGCCTAATATTTGGTGAATTGTAACAATAATGACTATAAATGTACTCCCTATGGGCTGGGTTTGGGTTGAAAAGCATGAATACTTAATAATTTCAACAAATTGGAGACTTGTTCAAGATCGTGTTTAAATTGTTTGAAATGTTGTAAAGGTTAGGCACGCATTGGCTTTTTGATGACAATGTCATTCTAATATTTGTATTTATAGCATGAATTTCTCGCGTATTTATTTCCGTATAGTAGCTGTAGCTGTGATGCATTGGTTGCAGTAGATAATTTATTGTTGTTTATTACAAATAAAAAATTGAGTTAATTTTTTGCAATGTTTGACAATTTGCAATGATCGATCAAAGAAAAAGTCCAAAAGCAGTGAGAATGTCACGACTTCTTCTCTGACTTCAATTAATTATAACATCTTCTGCTTAAATGCACAAAATAATTGGTATTAACCACAAATCCGTGTCATTCAATCAGTTTCTTTGTTCGGATTTGTAGTTCGAGGACGTAAAAAGAGTCAAGTTCATGTTTATCATGGTTTATTTGATTTGCATGTAAGTATTATAGTATTCTGGACAGCTTGCCAACTTTTGTTTTGTCCTCGGTTTTGTCATATTTGTTAATTTGTATCCTGCTCGTCATAAAATTGAATTCAGTTGTCAAAAGGACTGAGCAGCTAGAGTACAATTAAGGTGTAATTAGTCCATCCACGTGATACAAATTAAAAACAATAATCACTATTGAACAATGGAATGACCAACTTTTATATGAGTGACAACAGCAATATTTGTCTTATTGCATTGCATGCATCTACAAAAACATTCAGAAGTTTTTTAAACATTTCCGTGTCCGAAATTAAAACAGATTAAAAATTATGTGACATTTTCCTCATTTTAGTGACATAATTCTTATGACAAAAAGTTAATTTAAACAGTTTTGCTAATTCAGGATTGTTCTTCTTTTCTTTTCTATCTAAACCTACGCTTTATGATCGTAAATTGTAAAATAATTTTACTCCCGTCCAAATCATTACAATTTACAATGCCCAATTTGTAAAGAAATTAAAGTCTATCTACTGCATGTAGAATAGATTCAATCAATTTGCACATTATCATCACCTTCACGGTTTATTAGACTAAATTCCTTTCAATTTTACTGCAAATTATTAATCACTCTTGACGCTTTACCTCGCCTCACCTAACTATTAAGTGGCCAACACTTATTTGCCGACATCCTTCGTCTTTTACGTTATGAATGGAACCAATAGATTTTCTATTGTTATCAGAAGAAGCCACGCCACATGCATGAAAATTCAACAATCAATTCGGTTTTATTCTTCGATTATTAGTAATCCATGATCAAGCAAAAGTACACAATTACCGAGTAAAAATAGAGCAAAAGTAATAAATCTCATTGAGGTTTATTTGTGTTCTAAAAATGACAAATGGTCACAATTCCTTGCTTCAATTGTTGAATGAAGGTGAGGATCACAAGAGGTAACAGTCATAAATGACAATGCAGTTGTAAAATATGGTCATCCAGATTTAATTTAATCACCTAACAATTCCAATTCTGTAATTAAATAGTAATTGGATTGACGTCCTTCCTTTCATTAGGAAGGCATAGATAGATGGGTAGATGCCATATTATCGGATTTTTCAAATTATTTTGACAATTTATTATTTAATCTGACCAGCAATCACAATGCTATTTTGTGACCAATTAAATAAAGCTCCCGTGCAGAGTGACACTGAATTGGACAATAAATAAGAGATTCTTATTCTCACATTGGAATGAACACTCTTTGTTACGAAATTATTTGCAAATACGCCTTATTTTATTTGTCATAAAAAGATTTCAATAAATGCCATCATTTTATTGAAATTCTTTCTAGAGCAAATTCAGCAAATCATGCAAGACAAATTTGACAACGCCTTCAAAATCTCAAGAGTTTTGTTCAGAATGTCCTCCAACGTTCTCATCACCCATTCGCCAGTACAAACACCTGTAATTAATTATGGGACGTGATTTATGACTTATTACGTGATTTTTGTAAATATTGAGTAAGTCTAATGGTAAGAACTAAAAATGACTGTTCTATGAATATCTGTGGTATAATAGCAAACAAAAGAAACCTCAACAAAATTTACAGAAACAAAGCGTGCATCAATTTAAACACGATCGGTCACTTCTTTGAACAGTTAAAGGTCTTTGGATTTGCCTCGGGGTGGAAGATTTTGATTCGCATTGTTATGATGAACCACATTTATTTGTTTGCAACCTTCTTAAGTTACAAATTTAGATTAGAAGCCTAAGATCATGCTTGTACACAAATATGCATGCCCAAGTTGTAAATTGTTTTTGCAGCCTGCGAATCGCAGGACCCTCAATTTTGCCAATTTTGAAGCCAATTCCAAGATGCGATGCCACCAAAACCTTTCATGGTTCGTTTAACCGAGCATTAAAAATTAGTTTTTTTTTTTTGTCTTATTAAGCTCTTAAAAGGTCAGGTATACACGAACCTGCAGTTAATTAAAGGAAATAAAGTACCTGATTTGTGTCACAATATGAGAGCAGGGTTTCGAGAATTGATTAATTTCTCAAAATGTATGGTTGCGTGTCACATAATTAAGTAAACTACTTCTTAATCGAGATTAAGTGTAACTTTTATGTACAATTTTCAATCAAACTACAAGTTTTTGGACAAATAGCTGTGAAAAGTTCAGAGATCAATTTTTTAGAGTTAGATTTGAGGTTCATTATAGTCATTTATCATTTGGTAAGTAATTAATTACACTATTTTTCCGATACTACCACATCAAACGAGGTGGTCAGACAGTTAGTTAATGAACTCTTCAAATATTTTTTAATAATCTCCAAAAACCCTCAAACCAAGTGTCTGATTAATTTTTTTAGCAAAATATAGCAAACAATAAAGGTTAGTATGTACCCATATCCGTTTTGCGTTGAATTTTATTCTTTTTTTTTACGTTTCTCATTCCCATTGTCCACAAAGATGCTTAAAGAGTACTTTGTGTTACAGGAAAAAACTGTAGTCCAGAACAGATTCGTAAGAGATAACTTGGTGTGTAATCAAGAAGCCTGACATTGCGTGAAGAGAACGCATCTTTATCGCCTAACTCCATCGCATGGAAGACAAAAAACAATGCATATACCTGCTTCTATATTTGATCCTTAAAAATACGGTAACAGCCAAATGAATAAAGATTCCGTGGCGAATGCTGGCAATTCAGTGAGAATCTCACTGAGATGATTACTATTAACCCAAAATTTTGGAAGGTTAGTCTCCCAATTAAATTAAATCTTTTTAAACCTGAACTTGAAATATTTTAAGTGAAGGAATTTAGATTTGCAGGAATGAGTAGGTAACGCCCAAATTGAACTGACACGCATTCAAAATTGCAGTCTGCATCCCTATAATTTTTATGGGCTATAAATCGCCAAGTAAATTATTGATATGTAAATTATTTCAAGAATTTAAATGAATGTGCATTTCCATCCGTTCGGACACGTATCCAAATTAGTAGTAAAGGAGTAATAATAATTTAATAATAATTGGTCCATTCAAAGCGATACCATTTTCATAAGCTAAAATTATAAATCTATTTTTTAACCCTGCAAATTTCTGTCCGACCCGGCCCCACCCACGGTCAAGTTTTGTTTCATACCATGTAAATTACAAATAGCACTGAAGTGCGTTATAACATTTTTCTCCAAAACCACGTAATGCTGAGATGATTTGATAACGAAATTCGCACATCGCGAATCTTACCATTGTTAAAGAACGGCAAGTCCATCCAAGCTAAATATAAATATGTACGCCATATAAACCATCTCAAAGACTTTAAATGTAGATTGCATTAACTCCCATAAAATAAAATCATCATGCAATCCTCACCTAAGTGTAATACAAATGCTTGTGCTATTGTAATGAAAAGTTAGTTAAATCACCCTTTCCTTCCTTCCGACAATCTACCACTATTGTAATAGTAACGCATTATTATGATGCAAGTAAATCAACCTCGCCATAAGTATGTTTTTCCTCGCCAAATGTATAAATACTGGAGAATATCCTCCCAAAGTGTTCATTTGTTGTCTTGTAGTAGTGCAGTGCAGTGAGTGTCAGTTGTCATTTAGAAAATTGTTAACAATTTCTTGGGAACTAGTTACAAACGGTGCAAATTTACCATGCATAATTCTGTGGTAAGAGGATTTGTGACTTGGTTTTGGAACCAATTTTGGAAAACCTTGGTAAAACCTTAAAAATTGTTCTTTTTCATAAAATGTAGATACTGCTCGGAGTCCTGACCCTGTGGGTGGGTGGAGGATTAGTTGAAGGGAAGCCAAAGCCAGGACATTTCTTTTACAGCTTTCCTGCCCCATCCTCCCATACATCGGTGGTAAGGGACGCTCTGGGAAATCAGGCTACATGTTAGTTAAACATACTTATGCTGTGACGCCCACAATTTTGCATGAATTCCTCGCAATCCGAGAATTAATGTTTCTGCCTAATTTTCAGCATATTCCTACCAAGACGGACATTCTTCATCAGTAGCAGTTTCAAGAAAGTGGGTCTAAATTTTTAGAAGTGATTGATTTATATGGAAATTACTAAATTGTTCTCTTGTTCACAGTGATGTAAGTAAGCATCTGACCTATGTCCCTGTTCCTGTAGCCCCACTTCTACACCATGCCCCAGTGGTTTATGAGGAACCCGTGATAGCCGCAGCTCCTGCTTATCATCACCATCAACTACCTTCACCCTATTATGCAGACTACTACAATTACTATTAAACATTTTATGGCTGAGAAACCCTTTCAAGAACAAAATCCTTCTACAAGTCTAGAACCTATTTATCTTGAAAATTATGCATAGCTTTTTTATTATTTCTATCTGGTTCTTTCCAAACCAGGGCTAGAGATTTCTATACTACTCTTTGATCTTTGTAAGTTACAAAATATAACTCATTCGTATTTATTGACCGATGTTAATATAATTTTATTGGTATATTAATCTAAATAAAGCGTAACCTTCAAGCATGATACAAGGAGTACTAAGGTTGGTAAATTTTCGTAATAAATCTTGCGAAATGCAGCGATTAAATAGGAAACTCGTCTCTCCTCAAAAAATCAAAAAAAAAATATTGAAAAGCACAAGGCCGTAATAAAACCAAAGTATGATTAAAAGTTTTTCTAAATATATATAAATCTTTGATTCGAATGACAATTGCGACTATTTATCCGTTATTGTACCTATACTGAAGTGGCTTACGTACTTTACAACTAGTGTTATCTGGATTGACTAAATAATATCATTGTGGTGATCCGACGATCGGTTGCGGGTTTGCAGGGTCTGCCATTCCACTGGCTTTCGTAAACTCATCAACGAAGTGGTAATATCGCAAGTCATCAATGAAGGCGGTCATAGTCATATTGAATCCTGTAAGATCTATTTTGTCTCCACTACGGCCATGAGTTCCTTGTCCTCCAGAGGATTCTTTTGGCTTGAACTTTCCAGCTAGACATAACCGTTGGTCATTGTTGAGAAGAGGAAAATTAGATTGCAAATTGGAAATTAGAAACTGCTGCCAAAATCTTTCGTAATCCACCAGTGCCATTTCATAAATCGCGAAGATGATATCCTCCTTTAACAATTCGTGGGATTTGGTTGATAGAACTTGAATTAACACACTCATGAAGCCGTCAAAGAGTTTCAAGTCAATCACCATTCGGCTGTACACTTGGTGCCTTTGATTCCAGATCGATAGAGTGTTTAAATTGTAGCGAAACGCTTCAATTTCACTTGACGATTGCAGGAATGATTGACCAATGGTATCAAATATTTGGTAAAGTCTTCGACTGATTTCTGCGTCTTCTTCAGATACTGAGGAAGGAGATCCGGATGCGGAGGGGGCCGCGTAAAGGAAGCCTGGGAAGAAGTAGCTCCACCGGTAATTGCTAAAACAAATACCCACCGTTATTTTGTGTACCTTGAGTCGAGAAGAAATGTTCGGAAGACGACTGTATATCAGAAATAATTTACACTTACCAAACATCCCGAATAAATTGAAAAAACACAAGCTTCACATCAGGACTTGACCGTTTTGCTAGCACGGGGTAGATGTGGTCCAGTGCTACAGAGAGGCAATCTGGTAGGAACTTTTTGAAAGAAGGAGAAGGATCTTTTACCATAAACTCCAGCATTTTCAGGAACCTACGAATACGAACAAATGCAATGAGCGTCATCAATATCTTTACACACTTGATACAGTGCTCTTATCTACATACTTCTCGACAACCACACAAGACGAATCCGCATCATCGTTAATCATTTCGTTTATAATATTTGCAGAAGCGAATAGGTTAAGAAATATCCGAACAGTCTCTTCAAAAAACTGAGCACCCGCCTGCTGTCTGAGAATATCCATCACTTTGAGGAAGAAATTCAGTATTTCTTCGCTTACATCTAAGATAAAAAAAAACAGAAGATAATTTTCATTCCAAATTCAAAATGTGTAAATTAGGTTATCTTTTTATCTATACCTGCTTGTTTGACATAAACCGGGATAAGTTTGTGCATGAAGGGAACGATTTCTTGAAAAACAGTCCAGCAGATTTTCTTCGAGACGGAACTTTCAGTCTGCAGAATTTCCTAAAAATTTTGAAATAGAAATTTTGTCAGAACACAAAATAATAATAATGCTATTGCTATAAACTATAAACCATCATATCTAACCAGTTGGTCGTTTAGCACACGTATTGACAACAATAGTTTGGGGACGTCAGTACTATTTGCGGAAGAAAGGAATTCCTCCATTAGATTTTTCATGTATTCATTATACAGCCTTGTACGAAAGTCCCAATCCTGTTCAGCAGTGGTTGAATTTTGCCAAGGTACAAGAAGAAGGATGGACACGGATTTGTTTAAAACTCTAAATATGTCTTCCTGAACTGAACCCCGAAGAGTGTGAATTTGATTTATAAGGGCCTGAACCCAAGGGAGTTTGAAAATGTGTGGAGTTCGTATGCAATTCACAAGCAGTGAGAAAAAATTTGCATTCGCTAATAGAAGGTTGGGATGTATTGCTGCGTGGTTATCCAAAGCAAAGCGTAATCCATCCACGGAGACCGTCAAAATTTGAAGGAAACTCTGAACTTCTGCCGCAGCACAATCCAATAAGATGATTTCTTGATAGTATCGACCCAGCCAATAAGCCCATGTTCGGAGAGCATAAATAATCTCACAGTTCCTATTATACCAAAAATATACCAAATATAATCAAAATTACTAGTAAAAATTTATTGATAAACAAAATGATATAGCTTACGCTTGAACAAGGGAATCCAAAGTTCGAACAAAATACAAGTTTTTGGAAATCATCATCAAACCTAAACCAGATAAATTGAAATATCTTAATTTAGGGCTTGGTTAGGTCCGTGTGACACATTATTTTGAAGTTTTTACCCATAAGTTGTTGTACTAAAGCTTTGCCTCGGTCAAGTTCATTTGTGAAAACATCACCATAAAATATTTCAGCAATCCTATACAAACAATTTGAAACTTTGAACTCGGAATGAAAACTCGTTCAATAACCAAATTGCTCTGAAAAACTAACCTCCCGATTAACTGAACAACAAAGCTAAAATGCTTAATATCAGTCTGGTTTTCTAACATTAATGCAGTCTTGGAGTGGTCCAATTTGGTTTGGAGATTTTCAAAATACTGACAACAAGAGTTCCATGTAGAGGTCTGCAATATGTAAAAAAAAAATTAAATCTGTGAAATCTTGAGCAGGACAGTATAGAACAAATCCAATTAATAATAATTAGGCTTACCACTCGCTCAAGAGATTCCGCTGGTAATAGCTCACCAATTTTGACCAAAACATCGATGTTTTTGGAAAGGCTTAAAATTTCTACATCTTCGTCGTCCTGAAATGTAGAAAAACATACTTATTGAATTGACAAATTGAAAAACCGAAGCGGTACTATGATATTTTCACACCTCATCCCCATAAAATTCTTCAGAATCATCAATATCGAATTTTGTCGTGCTATTCACAATTCCAAGTGCCAAATCGAGTAAAACAGGCTTGAAATTATCTAAAAGGTCATCACGACATGAAAAGTTAGCAAATGGGACTTCAGACACCAAATGATCCAAAAGTAATTTCCATATTTCCAGGCACTCGTAGTAGAAAACAGTTTCAGTGTGAGCAAACGTAAAGTTCAGTAACGTTGTTATGAATCGCTTTGATGTCGCCTTGTCGTAACGAAAGAAATATGAATTTGCAACCAGGCATAACAATTCAATTCCTTTGTCGAGGTATCTGTTTCAAGTTTCAATTTTGAATAGAAATTGAAATGAATTCACTTGAACTAAGAAAATGTTTAATATTAATATCGCTTTCTCACTTGTGAGTAACAGTTTTGTTCGCAAGCCCCGAATTCATGCTACATAACAAGTCCACGGCATATGACGTGATTGAATTAACGTGTCCATCCAATTCTTTTGGAACATATTTCCGATACAGCAATTCGTTTAAAGCACCAAGGGCCAAAATTGAAAGATTTTCTACTCCATCCGCGTTATTCTAAGGAAGAATCCATATCTTTACAATAAAGCTGAAATCGGATAAAGAGTAAATAAAGTCGACGAAAGCTTACCACCTTCCCTGTAAGGTCAGCTCCTGCGTATTGGCACAAAACATTAACTAGTTGTGGCGTAAAAGGTACAAATTTCCCAGCAGATTGAGCCGACTGTGTAACAGACCCATCAAAAGGAATCCAAGTAAAATAGTGAGCACCTATTACCACATAATGTATAATTGCTAATTTTAACTCAAAATGAGGTGAATTACTGTTTTAATGTAACACTTAACTCACAAGTTTCTAAAGCTAGTGCAATTACTTCGTTGAGACCAAGAGGCATCGGAGAATTCCCACAATCGCCGGACGAAGATACATTTGGAAAAGTAGAAGGTCGTCGATAATGTTTAAGTCCCGTGGCCAGAATTTCTAAAGGTACAGAATATCACACTCACTTTCATATCATCAAGGTCATGATTAAATTATTAAATGAGCTACTACTTACGATACAACAAATCGAATATACTGTTGAGCTCTCGCACCAAATTCATTTTTAATTCGACTTTTTTATCAGTGCTCATTTCGTCTTTTACCTGAAAATAACAAATTGATAATGGTATAAACTGCACAAAAAATTGTTACTCGGCGTAATGCGAATGGATAACCTACCACAGGCCACTCCTCAGATATCGTCTTCAAAAAGAGGAGGCCAACCAGCATTGTGTCATCCGTGGCTGCAATCTAAACAAAAATTAATAATTAGGTTCTTATCGAAAATCCTTTATAATACCAATACCTTCAAAACCGTATCGAAAAACATCGGATGATTCTGCGGCCAGGAGAATTTGCCCACATCGCTTAAAATCTTAATAACCTTATTCCTCACAAAATGTGGACATTTGACTCCCGACGAAGCAGAGGCATGGCTCACGATGAAACTGTACATGGTCGAGTACAATTCTGCCTGTTCTCCGGACGCCATCATGCGCCATCTTCCCTTTACCGCGTTCTCCATAACAGTGAGGCAATACATTGACAGGTAAGCGTTCGAGAAGGACTCCGGCCGGGACATGAAATACAGGGCCTGCTTCCAGGAACCTGGCTGTTTGGAGAAGTTGAGGTTACAAGAGGTTACAATGGTTTAGTCCCCCTGTAACCTCAAAAAGTGAGGTTACAGTATGAGGTTACAATACGCGTCATCTGCCTTACTCCAACCGAGAAGTTCTCCAACAATGGTCCAATTTGCTGCTTCTTCTCATTAGAGGTGGCAGGAGAGAAGAATTCGTTGACTTGAGCTTCCAGTCGGAGTCGGGTCTCCTCTAGGTTGTCCATCCTGGCTTATCTTGACTAAATTATGGAAATTGAACAAAACGGTATTATTATCGGTGACATCAGTTCGACTGTCGAAATTCGACATTTTTTTCAAGCTGTGTTTTTGCGACATTTCGTCTTTACTTGTTTTACTTACCTGTACCAAAAAGAGGTCCGTCTAAGGTGGGCCAGCTTTGTGAATTTCAAAAAAAATTCAAAAATTTACAAAATTTACACAAAATCAGCCTCATCTCTTTGTTTTCACTTTTCCTTTGGCGCACCTGGCACGTGTGACTGAGACGGGAATAAACAAAACACACAAAATAAGTTGGGAATAATTAATAATTGCAATAATATTGCAAAAACTTGCTAATTTGAACTAAACCCGAGTGGGTGGGGACACCATAAAATGGCATCTTCTGCGGGTGGGGGTTCCTCCAAAATTGTGAAGAGTGTGGCTCGTCAAGTTAGACCGGTAAGGTAGAAACAAACAAACTTGTAAAATAAAATTGATCATAAAAATAGATAAGGTAATAATTTACTGATTTGCTTATCTTCCCAGGTTCTTTCCTTGGATAAGGCAGACGCGAGGAGGAGGGTGCTCAACCTCTATAAGGCGTGGTATAGACAGATGCCCTATGTTGGTAAGGAGGGTCATATTGATTGATCGAATTATGGAATATTTCTAATAATTCCGGATCCGGAGTAATTGTTTTAAATTACTGTTTTACTTATCCAAATACTTATCTGACACAGTTATGGATTACGACATCCCAAAGAATGTGGAGCAGTGTCGAGCAAAGTTGAGGGAGGAGTTTGACAAAAATCGACACATCAAGGATATCCGGGTCATCGATATGCTAGTCATTAAGGTAATTGCTCATCATTTATCAAATATCATAGATCCATCGTATGCATTCAACGACGGTTGTAACGAATTTTTATATATTTCAGGGTCAAATGGAGTTGAAGGAAACGGTAGAAATTTGGAAACAGAAGACGCATATTATGAGCTACTTTAAAGAGACGATTGAGCCGAAACCACAAGGATTTTTGTCGAAATTCTTAGCAGGCCATGAGTAGATGTAGATGGTGTGTGTCTGTACCAAAAAAAATGCTGCCATCGCTGTAAATTTGTTAGATAGTAAGTAACTTATAATTATAATGCCACTTCACTCTTTTATGTAGTATGTGATAGATGATTTTCGAGCTAAATTACAGTTGTGGAAATTAAATTAAATTTGTTAGTTAGTAAGTAACTTATAATTATAATGCCACTTCACTCTTTTATGTAGTATGTGATAGATGATTTTCGAGCTAAATTACAGTTGTGGAAATTAAACTATGTAGAAACAGACAATTTCAATTTATTACTGATGAATTCATACATTTTGGAGATTTATTTAGTTTTGAAGAAACAGAACTTTTTAATATTCCCATTTTAAGAGAGCATAATAGCGTTACAGTTATTGACTAGAGATTTCGGAGATAACTTTAGTTCAGCAGTTATTCTTATGCACTGAGGGAAATACGGCGATATTGTTTATAGTTTGTCATAAAACAGGCGGAATAATACTAGTTTAGGTTGCATAAGCTAAGGAGAAGGCGACATTTTCATCAATTAGGCCTCAGAATCATCAAACGGACGGAAAATGTCGGATGACATTGGATGATGCGATCGTGGTTGAGGGCGGTTCTGGAAAATAAGTATCAGATTTATGAATTCCGTGCATTTACTATTAATTTACTAACATGCTTACACTAGTACATGCCAAACTACGGAGTTCTAGTTAAAAAGCTAGTAAAAAACTAAGCACTTTGGACTAAGGGTTGGTTTGGGCTTCCGTTTTCGGAATGAACCGGTTTTTCACGCAGTATTACAGTTTGAAAAATATAAACCATAAAATGAAAATAGCAAAAGAAACTCACAGAATTTGATAGTGCATTACATTGGTTCAATACGTGCGGTTGCAATGAATTAGATTACCGCAGGACTTAAAGCTCTAGCAGCACTTCCTGCACGGATTCCTCCACGAGCTCTCATCTTGCTCAAGGTCTGCTCCGCAATATCCGATCGTTCTGAAGCTTCTTCAAGTTCTTGTTGAGCTTTCCTGAATTTGGCCAAGTTAAGCGCAGCAATTTCCTCTGCCTCCTCGATTTGACGTTTGTATGTTTTAATCTTTTGTTGTAGTTTATCAACAAGATCTTGCATTCGCTCATGGTTTTTACGA
>JAAXNX010000563.1:0-26896 GCA_036491905.1 Folsomia manolachei | reverse complement strand
CACACCCAGAGCAGAACAGCACATTTCCTGAATTGTTAAAACAGATTTTTCTCGCACAACCCATCTTTTATCACCATTTCTCATCATCTGTTTTGCCTTCATCCTTCTTCATCTAATCATGCATCCTTTTTCTTCATTCATGCACTGTTTAGTGCACTCACACCCACTCAGTAACTTGTGCGTATACATAGCATCCAACCTTGTACGGGATTCAGGGCCTGAATTTCAGGCAGATGTACGTATTGTGCAATATAAAACAAAGGATAGGAGATAAGATATGTAGACGGAGACATGATGCTGTCTTTGCAATAATTTACCAAACATCACTCTTGATTCTGCATTTTCTCCGTAGTCATCCTCGACGGGTTACAGTGTACAATATTTTTCTTAATACGGTTACAAATACAATGGGTGGGTAATTCCAGGAGAAACATTGCAGTAGTTGATGCATGATGGAGAAAAGTAAACAAGAGATGAGATGAGTATTGCGTTCTGTATGTCATTTATTTGTTGCAAACTCAACCCAAACTATCTAAATTATCTTGGGTTGGTTTTGCCTTGTTATTTCTTTTGAAAACAAGAAAGAAATGGGTTGATGGATAACCAGTTATCTAAGTTCAACTTGGTTAGCTTAGTTTGTGAGGTAACTGGATTTACGTAGCAGTTCCGTTGCTACCATTGTGTTTGTAGGGTAATCAGTCAATCAGTTAGGAATTGAATGGATTTGCAATTCATGGGTGAAAATAAGNGTGAGGTAACTGGATTTACGTAGCAGTTCCGTTGCTACCATTGTGTTTGTAGGGTAATCAGTCAATCAGTTAGGAATTGAATGGATTTGCAATTCATGGGTGAAAATAAGTCAGTGAATGAGATGCAGATTGTCTCTTTTCTTTACCACCTCTCTCCATCTTGATGACATAGTAACTGCTTGTGTTTCAAGTTCTTGTGTTTTGCTGTAAACTTTGATTTACTTTACTTCACTCCTACTTTGATCTCCGTCTTACTTACAAGAGAGGAAACAAGAGTCGGCAGAATAGTTTAAGTGAGTGGTTTGGTTTGGTTGGTTGGATGGATGGCAATAAAACATTTTCCTTTTAGCCTTTTGCTCCCTAGCTCTTTTCTTGTGTAACTAGCCTTCTGTCCAGCCAAGCCAAGGAAACAAAACGTCTCTCTTTCTTTTCATCCTCTTGTTCTTTCCTACTTTTTACTACCCAACCAACAGAGGAAAGGAGGTTGTTGATGTTGAAGGTGAATGAGTAAAACTCAAGTCCTGCCCTGCTGACGGATCCTCTTTCCTTTCAAGTCAATAAGTCAAAGGAAAGGAAAAGAGTGGAAATGAATTTGAGGGTGTTGAAAGAAGGCGGAAGTAGATTCTTGTTTTCCGTGCAGTAAGCAAATAGTGTAGCAGAAATTCTGCAAGGCAAAAATGTTGGGAGTTGTAAATTTTAAAAAATAGTTTGAAAATAACATCTTGGAATTTCGGTGCATGTTTAGCAACCCATATTTGGCAAGGAAAGGGTTATAATATGAGAAGAACGTCTTGAAGATGGTATCTTTACGGGTTCTGTCCACTGCGCCGTCCATCCACCTTACTCCGCCTCCTTCCTCTTTTCTTATCATACGAAGTGAATAGAGAATGAAGTTGTCTCTCTTCTAAGTTCCGGAATTGTTGCCAAAAAAACAAGAGTTGAGATGGCAAGTCACAAGGGAGCTTGTAAAAATAAAACCTTTCTTCCAACTGGGTCCTATATTCACGGTCCAAAGTGCAGGATGTATATAACTCTAGGAAAAACTGATTTCTTGGGGTCACCAAGCAAGCTTCGGTCTTCCGTGGGTACAAGAAACAGAATGTAGCAAAACCTCCTTCTTGAGGAAGGACAATTGTGTTTGTTCCTTACATCAAACAACCCTGATCCAAATATCTGGTCTCTTTTGTCTATAGTTGTGTTCCATTTCTTTATTCTTGGTGGAAACTCAACTTGGAAGTTGGAACCAACTCACTCAAGAAATAACGTCCACCCGGGTTTCATCCAGTCACCAGGCATAGCTAGCTATTTGGGATGGGATGGACAGACAGAGAAAGAAAGAAGGGAGACGGACTTTGTCGCACTTGATTATTCTTTGCATGACGGTTCACTGGACAAATCCTTGGATACGGTCACTCTTTCTTGTGTCGCACCCAAGGGACCCTTAATACACAGTCACTCCTCACCCTGCTGATTCAACATACTCTCCATCTTTCTCCACTTTTGCCTTTCTTCTTTTTCCAAACTCTTTCTCAAATCATACACTATCTTGGTTGAGTAGGCATTTCTATTCTGCAACGTGACCTGCTTATTTACCATTCCAGGGATTGATCTCATCTCATTTCTTTTTCTGCTTCAACTTGGAAAAGTTTTGGACGGCAAACAACTCTTGAGAATGACCCAAACCAAAGCAACACGGATTCGGAATATTTGACTCCTTTCTTTGCCAAGAGTAACAACAATCCTTTCCCTGTCTCTCTAGACACGGACTTGGCCATCATTAGCTTGTCATCGGGATCCATTGCATCATGAAAAAATAGATTTCAACTCAAAATCTGTGTTGATTTTGGATGTATTACCCATTTTATTCGAACCCAGTTTAACTCATCCTTCTTGTCATTTCAGTTTCTGATCTGGCACTTATTTACTTTTCGGTGTAAACGGGTATTAAACGGGAAATAGAATGCAAACTATCATATTATTTTAAACTAAAAGATACATACATCACAAGGCCAGTGTGCCCTGTCATTGACACAAATCATGTCAAAAACGAGGATCTAATATTACTTTTTGTTCACGCCTTTTTGATTTGAACAATAATTGTCCCTTGTTGCAGAGGAAGTTAAATTGTTTCCTGCCTGGGGGAATTGATTGACAACTAACTAAGGCGTAGTGTGGAAAACATGTTTCTTTTTACTGTTATTTAGACGCTGTGACATTTGAGATGAGAAGCTATTATTATCGGGATCTGTTTACGAGATCTCAACTTTAAGAGGTGTAGGTGTTAGTTTATATATTGATCCAGGGTACAACTAGGGATTTAGTGTTTGGTGTGGTGCGTGATTTGACAAACAGCTCGGAAAAGACTAATTAGTTATTTTGCCCTTTATTCAACTTTTGCTCCTTCCTTCGCAGTATGCTCCCTTTCTTTAGTTTTCCAAAGAGCCCAGCTTTGCTGGTTGTTTTGTCGTTCTTTCTTTGGACTTTGTTCTATTCCTTGAAAAAGCTGTTGAATTCATTTTCCTTTTGGATTGAATAGGAAAATGTGACAAATAATAAGAAGGGAGTCAGTCAGCCAGCAATCCGAAATGAATTACTATTTTACTTTGCTGACTCTTTCTCTCCTGTCATTAGCAGACAGAAGAGAGAAGAGAAAAGGCTTTTTAACACATGAGTCAGCAGCAGGAAAAGAGCTCCACAATCATTTCTCTTGTAGTAATGAGCAATATGTAGTTACGTATAAACCAATGAACCAAAATAACCTGGATCACAGCTATTATGTGTACAAATCCTGTTGGGAAGACTGAGAAAGTTGACTTTGCATGGATAATGTTCCTGATGTGGCAAAACCTTTCTTTGGCTGACCTTTGAGACTAGAAAAGCTTTTGAAACTCAATCTTTTTAAATTGAGATGGTTGAGAAAGACATGAAACATTTTATGCGAAATGTAAAAGTACAAGAAAAACAGTTTTGTTTTGCTGTACTCCATTTTTGGATCCACTCAGTCACTCATTTGTTTTATTGTTTCTCCACTTCCTAGTCTTCTTTCTTTCTTTTTCTTCCTGTTGAAAAAGAGATGAGAAAATAAATGGTTTGTCTCTGACTGTCTTTCTTTGACGTTATTTTTTGTTCTCTTGTCTCTTTGTACGGGATGAATGCATTGTATCGGATGGCATAGAGTCATATATTGGTTGGTGGGTTGGTGGTAAAAGTCAAGGGTTAAAATAATAAAAGTTGTTGAAAGTTGAGCAATTGTGAGAGACAAGGAAAAAGGAGGAGAGAGCTTGAACAATAAGACTGATGAGCTCTTTCTTTGACAAATGATCTCTTTGCTCTCCTCTCACCAACTCAAATAAATATCTTCATCCTCTTTTCTTATTCTTGGCTCGAGTTCCAATCCACTGTTTTGTTCTCACAAAATTAAGACAGCAGACCGGCAGGAGGAGAGAGAAAAGTTGATGAAAAGCAGGGCAGGGCAGCAGATCTTGCAGAAGAAAAGAAGTAAAGTTTACTAAACCACTGTACATCTCAAAAATTTCATGATCTCAGCCCCACCAACGGTTGCCTGGTTTGGTGTGTTACTGTGTTCTGTTGTGCATACATAAAATAGTTATGAATCTGGCACAATTATTTGTGTAGGATAAAAGTTGGGCTGGTAAAATTACAGTATTTTTTCCCTTTTTCCTACCACCCACCATAAACCACGGATGACTTGATATTGGTCTCGTTTATTCTGGATTGGAATTTTTTTTACAGATTTCATTTCGCTCATTTCATTGATTCATGGATGGACTTGTACATGGTTTGTATCATATCATACAATAAAATGCTGTAAAGGGTTCCAAGTTTGACTAAAGATACAAAATAATGCACTCGATCCGTTTCCACCTAAATTTTTCCGGAGTGTGGTAATAAATCAGGGGAATGATTTGGATTTACTTACCGCACCCGTGCCGTGTAAGTTGGACCACTATCGAATTTCACAAAAAGTCGAGGCATTTTTGTGAATTGGCAATCGTTTTTCGGTGACTTTTGCTTCCGACAAATTTATGAGAATCTTCTCCTTGTCCCTGGTAGTTTGTCCTCTTGAGAATTATGTAGAAGACTTTGCTCTGGGTGGATTCAAATTGTAAATGTTGGGACGGTTGTTATGTTATGTTTTACTCTGGGAGTAGAATTATGGATTTCTCATCGCATACCTCATCCGTCTAAGTAACCTGGGTTGAGTTTTTGGTTTATGTGTGTAGTCTGTTAGGAAGTACACTAGTTTTGTGGATAAGTAGTTTGGCTGCGGGGATGAAAAAAGAAGAGGATTATTATTGCCTGACACAGTAGTCAACCAACCACACACGACACATTAAGGAATTATGAGTCTTCTTGTGAGATATCCTTTCATAAAGTATTTATGGGCTTTCCCCACATTTTCCAGGGTCCAAGCATTTTCCGGCAGATTTCTCAACTTTATTGGTTACGAAGTACGTGTCTCTGACTTGTACTGGAATTTATTAAGGCATCCTTTTAAGCTGCGTTGACTGGAGAGGGACGTGGACAAGGTCAGCCGTCGGAAGGGATTAAATGGAAATATCATCAGAATCATTTGAACTAAGGCTAGAGTTAAATTTGGGGTCGATACAGGTTCACTAATTCCTATTTCTTTGGTCATTCCCTTACTTTGACGGATCACTGCACCGTTTCGGTTTGACTTTGTTAAAGTCAGTCATGCCATGCCATGCAGCGTGGAGTATGTGAAATTTATTTTTGGTAGATATTTGGTAAGGGTGGAACATGTATGATTTTGTTTTGTGAACCAGGAAGGGATGAAGACTTGAGAAATTATGGACTTTTGGGATACTATTCAATACATCTTAAATTTCTTATCAATTTCAACATACATATTTTTAATAGAAATTACTAAATTTCATTGTTAATGATGAGTCGTATTCATATTTTTATTCCAAACATTCTACAACAAAGAAGCTAGGCTCGTAATTTGTATTTTACAGAAGTCAATCTGTTGACAAAGATTTGGAAATGAGCTCAGGCTAAAAAAGCGAATTGATATCTTGGAAGCTGGGTAAAAACACGAATAAGAGCTTAGCCGAGCTGATTATAAAGGTTTTGTGGTTTAAAATTGCTTTGTATAATAGAGTCTGTATTCCATTGAACTCATTTAATTGTAAAATGTTTCGTTCGTCTCATCTTCATTTTCATTACAATTATTTCATTGATATTTTAATACTTTTCTTTTCCTTGGATCTTTTGGTCTATTTAAAACCATTGATGTGAAATTTTGTCTCGCTTATGCAGGAATTGGAACAGTTGACAAAAAAGTTGCACATTCTTTTTTTGTTCAAGCCAAGTAGATTTTAGATGAGAATGGTTAGAAAGGGTTGCGAAATAATTAATTGTGCAGCCTGAGACAAGGGGTGAGATTTGTCATGCTTTTTAATTTGTTTAAATACAATAAAAATATGGGAAATTATACTGTTGCAAATTATTATTAAATGTGTGCCAACAAAAATAAGCTGCACACAAATTGTCAGCATTATTAAAATGATTATCTGGATGAGACACTTAATGAAAACAAAATGTCTGTAATATCTTTGATCAGAACCCTTCCCTTACATCCTTGAATTATTAATTAATTTCTGGTCAAAGTCCCCACAGCATCATAAAGCTTATTTATTTTTCTGTATCCTTATCTGATCTCAGTACATGCATGCATGGTAAACATTGTCCAATTAAAAGGCTCTTAAAGTTTCTTTATCTCAAGGGAAGACCTGTCTTACAGCCTTGTCTGTGATGATGGTGAACAAAGGGAAATAAATAATAATAAAAACCAACCAACCAACTAGTAGACAGTAGACTACGCGTGTAGGCAGGCAGGGAGTTCATCATCTCATCTCATCTTTGTTTGCTTTGTCAAATCAAAATCAAAGGATTCAAAGACTTTCTCCTCCTCCTTCTGGTTCCGTCTTGCTCCCCAACGCAAAAGCTAAAACTCTCTTATTTAGGGAGATTGGGAGAGAGATACAAGAATTACTGGGATGAGACTTATTTATTTATTCATCTCCATCCTCCTTAACAATCCTTTGGCCCTCCCTTTGTCAAATATGTTGTTCCCCTTTGTTCAAGTTTAAAGGAAAAGAAAGATCCTATCTCATTCTCATTCTGAGAAGGAATCAAGACAAGAACCACCTACCCACCTACCAACCTCCTACTGGTTAATATAAGCCCAGTAGGCATCCTTATTATTATTTCGGCAAATTTGCATTTGTTTGTTTGTATTTATTTGTGTTGTGTACTCAGTTGTAGTACTCATTAGTGGGTCCATTGTGTAAAAGAGACACTTGAACCAGTCCCTACCCCACCCTTCTTACCTTCCTTCTCTAAATACGATATCTATTGCGTTTATTCTTAGTGTGGTTTAATGAGCTTTGGTAAATGCTAGTTTGAATCATGTGTATTTCATGGTTAACTTACAATTATAAGTATTGAAACTATTTGCAAAATTTTACTCGTCATAATTTCCTGCAATTCACAAACGATTAAACCATCTACGTCATGGCAGTAAAATAGAATTGTCATTGCATGGTCCAGGTCAATCGGCTATTTCCTAAGAAAAAAATTGTAGTTTGGCCAGCAATTGTGCTATCCTATTATATTGGTTATATTCATTCAATCACGCTTTTGAGGATGAGAAATGGAAATGAATCTATTTTACTCATGCAGTTGGATAATGCAACTTGGATTCGGTATTATCCAACTGAGTATCGCCTTTCTTCTCCTTTTCCATCGGCATGGTATATGCTCGTCAATCAACTCTCACATTTTTCTCGGGTTATGAATGTCAACCTTTGTGTATGAAAGGGATAACGGAAGAGTTGAAGAACAGACACGGAAAATGGGGAAAGAGATTAAAACTTTTTCTTTACTTTGGCACCCAATTCTTTCAAGACTCTTGTAAAATATGTTATGCATTGGTTTTTAGAGTAATTTTTGTGGCTTTTAGTTATTGAATCATCAAGAATAGTTTGTCTCACTTTTCACGAACGGATGAGGTTTACTTTCCTGGTCTATTGCAATAAGCTATCACGCCACCACCGGCTTCCCGCATTCTTTCTTGACTGGTGCACTTTGCAAATTTTTGTTCTAGTTTTTTTTGCCTTGTTCTATTCACATTTAAATTTTTGAATTCTATAACTTTTGAATACTTGTATTATTTTACTGGTCTTTATCGTTAATTAGATAAGTTAGCTGTCAAGATAAGTTAGTCTGAAATGGATAGAATGGAAGGAGAAAACAGGAAAAGGTCAAGGGAGGAGGACAGTGAGGATGAAATGGAGATTGAGGATGACTCCACTGTTACAAATTCTACGAAACGGAACAAAGTCGACGAGGACGAAGTCGAACTATTTGCGAATTTGGATCTTAATTTTGAAAATAATGTACAACAAGAGGATTTGCCAGCTGCTACTCCACCTACTCCAAATTCTTTGGCAGTTTCGGGGCCAAAATTGGCTGAGCAGAAGAAAATGCCTTGCTTACAGCTGTTAATGAAAATTAAATTAAATAATGCAATATGATAGCATGATATGATTGCTATGAGCAGTTGGATTTATTACAATTGTTACATTTCTTTTGTTTTTAATTTCAGTTTTCTGGTGGAAAGGAGAGGAGAGATGATGAGCTGGCGGACCAGCAACATCAGCCACACCTCTACCAACAAGCCCAAACCCATTTGCAGGCGGTTGGCCACCAGTCGAATCAAAAATCGGACCACTGTTCGACTTCTTCTAACCACAGTGGAAGAGGGTCGGAGTCGGGTGGGAGTGGTGGGGGGAAGGTATGCAAGGACACAGTTTAAATCCTATTAGCATTAGCATTAAGATGTGTCCACTTAATTAATTCCGTTTTCTTTTTATTTAGAACGGTTGCAAATCTATCCCGTCGCCGATTCAAACTTACCTCAATCCGCAGGCGATGGCGGCAGCGATGGGGCAAAACTTCGTGCTCTTTCCTTTTCTTGACCAGCTTCATCATGGGGGCCCAGGTGCGTTCCAAAACACGCTTCAAAACATGCAGCCGTTTTTACAGAAAAATAATGTAAGTTCTAACAAAGTCATGTATTGTTTTATGTATGTTTTTAGCAGGTTTGTTATTAATTTATTCATTTCTTTAACCCTGACATTTTAGCAACACGTATACTCCCCCCTCCAAAATTGGCCGGGGATGCCAATGATGCCCACCTCCGCTCCCAGAGTTTCTCCTTCTACACCACAACTATCACCACCATTACCAGCAGAAGCGGATGGCCCATTAAATTTGTCAAAACCAAAGGGCTCATCTCGGGGTGGTAGAGGGACTGGGGGCGGCGCGTACGATGGTGGTGGTGGGAGTGGCATGATGATGAACAATGGTCACAGATCTCCAAATTTACCGCAAAATCAATCTTCAGACTCAAATTCAAGAAATTCTGTACCCCCTGGTCTTGTTTTACCATCAACTTTTATGCCCTTCGCCAATTTTCCTCTTTCTTCAGGTAAATATTGATTGATTAAAGTTTAAGTTAAAATTAAGGACTTGAATTTATGGAACATTTTTGGATTTATTATTAGGAAACGGAGGAAAAGATCAACCCTTTTCTTTTTCTCCGTCCTTACCACAATCGTCTATGAATCAGGGTAAAATCCCGCAATATTCTCACCCCTCAGTTTATGGGATGAATGGGAATGGACAAGATGACGAAGGAGGGATGATGGCGACCGGGAATCATAATCGATCATCGCAAAATAAAGATGATGGTGAATATGGATCAGGGAGTCACCAAAGTAAGGCATTAGCTATTATCAACATAATAATCTTGACACTTCTACAATGCAAGTGACATATTAACAATATTTGTATACAGGTGCGAAAATAATTCGGCAGCAGAAACGAGAATCAGATTCCAAACCACATATAAAAAGACCTATGAATGCTTTCATGGTTTGGGCGAAAGATGAGAGACGCAAGATATTAAAAGCTTGTCCGGATATGCATAACTCAAACATTTCCAAAATTCTTGGTGAGTGTAATATTTTGCTTTGTTATGTTTTTCATTGAACGGCAATATTAGTAATGTATTGGATACTAAATATATTTTTTGTTACAGGTGCAAAGTGGAAAGCAATGAGCAATAGTGAGAAGCAACCCTATTATGAAGAACAGTCACGGCTTTCAAAGTTGCACATGGAAAAACATCCCGATTACAGGTAAGCAAGCGTCATTCTACTTTCATAACGATTGTTATGAAAGAAATTCTTCACAGCACACGGATCAATTATTCATATATGTAATTTCCAGGTATCGGCCACGACCAAAGCGAACTTGCATTGTGGACGGGAAGAAGATGAGAATATCCGAGTATAAATCGCTAATGCGTCAAAGGCGACAGGAAATGCGTCAAATATGGTGTCGTGAAAGTGGTTTAAATCCTCCATCTGGAACTGGTCTCAGTGATCTACCAGATTTGAGCCAGTATCTTCACAGTGCAGGGGATCTAAGTCAAGTTGACATAAGGTGGATTGAATTTAATTTTTAATTAAATTTTGAATTTGTTACAAATACCCTGACGATTTAACAATTTGTATTATTTTTCAGGGATGATTCTAGCGACACTACTAGCAGCGCTGGATTTGATGATTTGAACGTTTAATTTCTACTTCTTGCAATACGCTATCTTATCTTAATAATTGCAAGGGTTCCACCAGTTTCTTAAAGTACATATTGATAAACAAGCTAAATAATAAATTGCAGTAAAATGTAGCCAATTTTTGACACTTTAAATTTGAGTTATAAATTGTTGTCTGACCTAGTTTGGCATTACAGATAATTTACATGTAATTGACTGTTTAGATATAATAATAATTAAAGAATTCACCTAGTAATAAGTAGATTATGCAGTTGCAGGTGAGTTAACTATTGCCAAAATTCAGACCATCTCTGAGAGGATAAGAAAAGATGATTGTGTGCTTAAAACATTGTTATTATAGCTTTAAGTTAAGTTTCTCGAATTCCGATAGTTGACTGTTAATCAATCAATAGTTTAGCTGGTTAGGATTATCATATACGTAAAGTAAAGTAAAAAAAAAATACAACACAACTAGGATTTGCTTACATATTTCTTTTGTAGTAAAGTTTAGAATTCTTATTGTATCAACAGTAAACTAAATTCCGGTACTTTCAATGTTTTCGTACAATTTTAAGACTTTTTTCTCTATCACTTGTTAAGATTTTTTAGGCTAGCCTTTGAGACTTTATGTATCATAGAAGAAATTTATGAATAAGGTAGTTAAATACTCGACAAATCAAAGTCAGAAGGAAGTAATAATCATGTACTAGTTGTAAAATAATGAATGTGAATAGTAAAATAATAACTGCTAAATTAAACCGGTGGACATTGATGTATGAATCAACCATGTAAGGATTTGCAAATGAGAAAAGTTGAAATAAAAATTGAGTTGAGTTTACAATAATTCTGTAGATTTCCTTACTTTTTGAGGTACGAGGTAAAAAAAACAGTCCATTGAAAGGTTGACTGCGATTATCCTAAGATAGCAAAGGCTTAAAATACTCGAAAGTAAAACAGTTTATCCCAACCATGTACTAATTGTCATTTAACATTTTCCGTTGTGCCATTGGTTGGAGATAATGCTAAGTGCATGTGATTTAAAGAAAGAGCGAGGATTATTCCAGATTACACAAAATCCTAATGTTCTCATCCCAAGTCGGTCCTTTGAACATGTTGACTATTTCATTTCATGGGCCAAATAATAATTCAACCTTTGTTTCATAAGGTACTTGTGCCAGGCAGTCATCGGGATTGTGTTCATACATTATTAGGTGGTGTATGCACTGGGATTGGACCCGGGATTAGGCTCAAGTTTACTTTTACCTTTTTAAATTATAAAAAGGTTAGAGTTTACCTACTGGGTGGGAATGGGAATGGCTAGTTATTTGCCTTACGGGTCGGCAGCTTTGATGAGAGTTGAGGTTAATTAGTTCTGAACAAAAGTCAAATTTCATCCCAATTTTCTGGGAGGTATGATTTGAGTAAGTTAATGGATTGAAGAGCCACGCATAACTTTGCTGAATTATAGAATTTTGTTTAGAACAATGCTCGTCAGTGTTGAGCAGTGGCGACACAAAAATTACGGAAACAATAGGCGATAACTGTTCATTCCTTGGTGACATCATGTCACTGACATGGGTTTACACAGTACTTAAGGCGTCACCAATGTAGATACTTATCAATCCATGGTGGGCGACAGACTTTGTCTGAAGTCTGGTAAGGGAGTCCCTTAAAAGGAGTGAGTACCGACGTAAATAGTTCCGCTACAAAGCCGCAGGTGAGACAATGAGTAGAGATTTTTAGATTTTGAGTCAGATTTCAGTCCTGATTTGACAATTTGACAGGACACGAACTTGTCACTTTTAACTTTAGACAATAAGTCAATTACTTAAATCTCTAACCCCTAAACTTTACCAGATGCAGCTTGTATGCAAAAACTGTCATGATTAATCCAGAACCACGCACCTTATCTTCACACGAAACCTTAATTAATCCAGTTTAAAACATTCATTCCCAATTAAACACACCCACCTGATTTATCCCATTTTATTCACAAACTCCGTGACATGCTTTTTCCTAAAAATTTGGCACGGGACAGGAAACGACAAAGTTGTGGAAAAGCCATGAATTTTTTATAAGAAGGGCCATAATACCAAAGGCAACTGCAAGTTTAATTGAAAAGTCTCGTGCCTGCGTATGTACCCGATTGTGGAGTCATTGTCGTCGTTTCATCCAAATATAAGTTAATACCCTGAATAGTATCAGTTTACATTATTTTATTGCATGTTGCATCGGGGACACACACAATCAAACTGTTTACCTGAGCATGAGTTGCAGGAGAACAATGACAATTACTTCACAACCGACCGAAGTTGGTTCCCCACCCACTCCGAATTTCCCGAATGGCGTGACACAGCATGAAATTACATTCGGTTCAAAACATGAACAAAGAGGGGATACTTACTTAACTTTGTTAAGTTGGATTGTGCATCTGTGCCGGTGTCAATTTTCAGAAATGTGTCACATGTTGAGGAGTGAGTTCAACTCACTGAGTTGCCATTTGGTCAAAACTAAGCTAAGCACCCATAAAAGTGGAGATTAAAAATAAAACACAAGCTTGAAACAATTCATATCATATCGTATTAGCCACGAGAGTAAATGTGGTGCTGGTTGGGTACAGCGTCATAAATAAATAATGACGGTTTTCTAATGGACTAAGCTGCAAGCAACGGGATTGAGAAGGGGATGAAGTCAATATGAACGTAGGAAAATTTGTTGTAAGTAAATAAGTGGATGGGCAGGGTGAAGGTAAAGGTGAATGTGAACATGTGTCGGATTTCTGTGTCCATCCAAATCATAAAAGCCAATCGGTTTGGATGGATGAATGTAACGGATGTTGATGGGGATGTCATCCTAAAACTGTAATAAACTGTAGCTTGAATGGCTGGGCTTTAATTTAATGAAGAGGAAAGTCAGGACTATTTTTGTAAAAATATCCGTAAAATTGATGACATTTCTGAGGGACCATTTTTGGGACTTTCAGTCAAGCAATTTTTTGAAATTATGCCAGTGTTTTGCTTAAACTATGAAATTCACAAATTCCAAATGTTTCGTGTTTTTCATTCTCTGCTAGATAATTCAATAATGCGCCTAGTCAGTCATTCCATTCAACTGGCTCACCCCATAGGGTTACCTACCAATGATGTCTTTAAAGTGGCGTGAGGGAAACCCATCAAAGGGTCCCACCCTTCCAATTTATTCCCAAAATATTGATAAGGCACACACACATGCCATTGTGCATCTCATGCAGGGAATTGTCACCACCACCAAGTTTGAAGTAGTGAGGAAAAATTGGCAGACAAACAAAAATATTGGGATGAGTTGGATAAATTGTCAAAATTCTTAGCATTGTTTCAACCCAGATGGATAAATGTTTATTATAATTGTTGTAATCCTTTAAATTTTGTTAAGCTGCAATCCCATAAAAAAGTTTGTGAATTGAGACAGTGGGAGCATGATCATGTAAATGTCATGAATTATTCATTCCATAGTTGGGAATAGAATGATAAACATTACCTGTCATCAGGACAAATTGGTTGCCAGTTGGAGAGTAAAGTATTACTGGATGTTATACTGATTGTAAGTACAGGCACATGTAAATAAATGAATATATTTATATTTGTCGGACATCCGAATCCAATAAGTTTCCAGAGTATTGATACTTTTACCCTGCGGAAATAATAAATATATTCTTGGAGTGAATTTGTGAATGATTTTGTGTGCCTTTCAGACTCAAAGTTGAAGTAGACATGAATAAGTATCGTATTTATAAGTACCTTATTTCATGAGCAAATATTAAGCAGAAGCACACATACACAAGAAAAGAAAGTATTTTGATTTGTTTGGTTAGCATTAGCATACACCTGAAACCAATTGTTGGGCTATTGTTACCCATGATTTGGCTACATTTACATGAATTGATTCATGTCTGTGTATTGCATAGTATGCAGGAAATCCTAATTGAAGAGTTTGCATGAAGCATCCTTATAAATGACAACTAAACAATTCCCTGGCGGAAGGCAACCCTTCCTAGAAATGAACCCTTTTACAACTCCATGGATTCACAGACTTTTGATGAATTGGATTTCAGATCCGTTTCTGATAACCACAACAAAACAAGGATAAAATAAAATAGTGCTGAATCGTTGGGGGAAATGAAATTTTGCTTAACCAACACTCCACAAAATCTCCCCTGATTTGAAAGTTATGGGAAATTTGTTAACAAATAATCCAATCACCCACGGAATGAGGGAGGTGGTCACGGTTTATGGAAAAAAGGATTACTACTTGTTTCCCACAGTCCGAGCTTTGTTCCAGGGCCAATTGTTGTAATGTAATCCGGTCAAGTGGAGGGCAGACACACATGACACCGGAAAACAGGAAGATTTACACATTAGATCCTTATTACCTGCCAATCCTATTCGACGGATTTGTAAATTTGTAAAATAAACCCTGTCAGTTGTACATGTGTGTGTATCACTTCCGCCCGGGATAAATGTCATTTCATTGTTTCCTTGTTAATTCCTCGGGAATAAGGGAGAGGAGAACAAAGTATTTTCACTCTCACCAGGCTACTAATCCGAACCAAAGCTAGGAAATTGGGAAGGAATAGAAATGTGTTTAAAATGAAGCTAAGCTAAGCTTGCTTATGCTCAGGTGCATGAATGACGGAGCATTTGACCCGTATGACATCGACATTGTCGGCATTTTGTTGGTCATGTAATGTAAGCAGTGCTTAGAAGGCATGTAACTGATATCACATGTATTTGTACAGAATTTGTCAGCTTGTAGATACATTTTTTGATGGATTTGCTCTTTTTCGGAGACAGGAAATAAACCGGAAGGAAAATGGAACTAAATAGTTTGTGGTTGATGAGTTTTAAGCTCATTTTTAAAGCGGATTTCTGGAAACCTTGGATTTAATGTAAATCCAGATACGGAAGTAAGTTTGAAATAAGAACCGAATTAGGTTATATTCCGAATCATTCGATGTGGATTCCCATTTGCATTGTCTTACTGCAATACAATCATGCAACTTTGTTTTACATGTGAAAGAAATGACATCATAATTTCTCAGCAAGAAGAAGAAAACGATGGTGACTGACGTATAAATACAATACATTTGTAGGGATTTCTCCGTAGCACATAAAATATCAGACAGTCTTTTACATGTCAGTACAATGCCATTTGATTACTACGTAATGAAACAAGGGTTACTAACACCAAAAATTACAAATAAATAACTTTTATTTCATGGCTTCTCATTTTTTTCGAATTTTCCCAGTCCGACAAACTATCCTACCCGATAACCTTGTGAGCTTCTATCTCAATATTACGCCATAAATCAAAGAAAGCTGAAAGGAAATTAAGGTAAAAGGCTTTTAAACGGTGTTTAGAGATTGTTTCGTACATAAACCAAATTAGACTTCTACTCACTGTGATCCAATACGGGATCACAAAACGAGGAAACCAATCCATCGTAAATTTAAATGTCTAGAGTTAAGTTGTTATAAATAAGAGAAGACAGCGTAAAGGGCGAAAATGAAACAAAGCAATTTAAAGCTCATAATTGTACACACTGACTGACCTACACAATGGAAAGTGTTTTGAGCAATATTACCGCATGCTGTTTTTCTTTAGGGACCACCAACTTGTAGCGTTTTAAGATGTCATAACTTTTTTGGTCACAACTCGAAAATTAGAATTGATACCTGATTTGTTTTGACTTGATGCATTTGCAAATTTGCGTGGTTTCCCTAAAAAATGTTCCGCAGTTTAGTGATGGCATCATTTAAGGACTAAAATTCTTAACATATACAAAACTCACTGAATTATACATCTGCACCCGACACTTCAAAAAATGCCATAATAAATCCTGTCCTATTTTTATTCCCATTCTGAAACGCAATAATCCACCCTCATCTTTCCAATCAATAACTACCAACTGCCCAGTTTCACACACCAGCATATTGCATTGTTTCGGAAATAAAACAAAGGATTTATTAAATAAGGCTGCCACCCATCAACGAATTATTACTCTGTAAAAGAGAGCGATGCAGTTGTTACTTACAAAAGTAATGGATTTTATTTAATACCATTCCCCAAGCTTCACTGAGGATGAGCCGACTAAAGGGTTCATTACATTACTGAACAATTTCTTGCATTTCAATATTAAATGGCACACCCATCCCCTTGGTGGTGACTTGCCAGGTGTGCCTGCCTTATGACGAGAGATGATTGCAGGATAATTTACACCTGGATCAACGCCTTCGTCATTCAATTTATCCCTCATCATCTCGATCCCAATGATCCCATCTCTTCAAGGGATCACCCTTGGTGCTCATCTTTTGTTATGTAATGCACAACAATGTTATGTAGGTATGACCTGTGTTGATCAATCAACTAACAACAAAGTTTGTCTATTATCCAGTCATTAACTAAGCACACCAAACCACAATATGGAACCAATTGACTGTGCTGGATCTAACAGAGTTATACCATAATTATGGACGTGTATCCGAGAAAACTTTACATTTTACAGGGAAATTGAGACGGAAGACTTTCTCCAAAAACTGTGACCACTTCCACTCTTTCGGTAGGAAGGAACTTCCGAATTTGTATGTGGTTGATTTTATATTTTCCTTAATTTCCTCCCAATTTAAATAGTTCAGCTGCTCATTTACACTCTGTGCAAACCACTTCCTCAAATTTAAATAGAAATATGCACAGCTTGCTCGTTGCAAGGAAATTAAGGAAACAAAAGAAACCACAAATTGCTCATTTTACAAAGGGCAGAGCAGCCGACGTCAGCTCGTAATTATTCTTAAAAAAGTCAAGGTTTTAAAAATGTTGATGATTCTTACCTGATCCATCTTCATCCGTCATCATTAGATGCCAAATTCGGAAGGGAGTTTGACGCTGGGCTGTTTTTCTTTGAATTGACTTCATCAATAAGTTGTAATCCTTTAAATTTGACAGGTTCACATTACATCAGGTAAAGTTTCAAAATTCAAGGGTGTTTTTAAAACAGTGTTTTACAAACCACCGCAAAAATGAGTTTAAAAAATGGCATGAAATCGTGAAATAAGAGTACAAATCTCAAATTATTTACGGGTCATCAATATTGTTTTTTTCTAGGAATCATTCAGTCAATTTGACAGTCAAAGGTCATCAAGTGAATAGTATGGAGGCATATCTTGCTTAGTGCAAGATGACCATATTTCTTTAAAAATTCGGTTTTCAGCGAGTTAGTTGAACCCAAGGAAAAAAAATTGAGTTCAATTCTCCCGAAAATTTCTCCAGTTTAAAACTGCATCCAGCCAAAAAACTGTTAAAGTTTATTGATCCAGTAGCTCCGTAGTGCCTCGTCTCTCAACCAAATTCGAGTTCATTACATGGGGTCACATAGAAAAATGCTGATTTCTCAAAAACTACTCCACCCACATTCTTTAAAAATTCGGTTTTCAGCAAGTTAGTTGAACCCAAGGAAAAAAAATTGAGTTCAATTCTCCCGAAAATTTCTCCAGTTTAAAACTGCATCCAGCCAAAAAACTGTTTATTGATCCAGTAGCTCCGTAGTGCCTCGTCTCTCAACCAAATTCGAGTTCATTACATGGGGTCACATAGAAAAATGCTGATTTCTCAAAAACTACTCCACCCACACCCCCCAGATTACTGGCATTCTCCTCCTTATCCCCCGGGGGATCTAGAGGTCACCACAAATCCCCTGAGTTGACCTCACAACCCCTTCAAATCATGAAAAACCTTATCAAAAACTGGCCTCGAGGTAAAATGAGACACTGTCGGGGTCACGCATGTTGTGTGTACCAAGTCACAATTGTAACCGATATTAGCCCGGGGGCAGAATTAAGGTTTTCCAATAATTTCCAGGAATTAGTGTCCTCCCCCACATTCAGGGTGGATGCTCCTCTCCAGCTTGGGTGAGAGTTACCTCAGTTTTTTTGAAGTAACGGACAACAAGCAGAGTTCAACTAGCCAAGCCAAGCCAAGTAGAGTGAGGTGAGCAATGCGTAATAGTTAACCCACCAGTGCCTTGGGTAAGTAACGAACAAACGTTGGTCAAATATACAACTACCTTGCCCTGCCTACAGACAGACCTCAGTTATCGTTGGAACCTTGAAGAGAACGGAGGTAAAGGTTGCTCTCGGTCGCATTTGAGTGCGTTAAGTCGGAAAGGAGGGAGAAAGAAATATTAATTCATTGAATTTTCTAAGTCACTGCATTTGTGTGTAATTGAGTTGAGACAAGAGGAGGTAGCAAGAGACATTATTTACTTACTTCTGGGGGGAAGGAAACGGTGGAGGGAAAGTTTTGGGATAAGCTTGTTTAACGGACGAAGGACACAGCTAGCCCGCCTTTTCTAGAGGCACGTGGAAAATAAGGAGTCTTAAGGGATCATTTTTTAAGGTAAGATGATTTAAGTAATTTATATTATTTAAGGAGTTGGCAAGTAATTTGTATGCAGTTGCGTGAAATGAGACGGGTTGAGTGAGTGCAAGGAAGGATGAGATTCTGGTTGTTTGTGTGTTATTTTGTCCAGTTATTCGCTTGGTTGAAGGTAAAATTTGTATGAGACAAACTATAAATTAATGTGGTTTGGTTTGGTTTAATTTGTAGATCTCACCCCAAATAATATGGCAGTCATGTCGCCATCCGCAGTTGTAGACGCACCTTAGTAATCCAAATGTTGTCAGCATGTTTCGAAGAAGGCTGGGTCTTCCCCCATTAGCAACGGGTGGAGGTCAAGGCACCGGATCTAGTCCCACTTCACGACCTACAGGCCCTGTAAAGTGCTTATTTGGGGCTCCTGGATGTCCGTGAATCTCAGGCATTATCAAAAAAAATAGAAGAGCGAGCTTCATGGAGCTTTTCAAGGAAATGGAACTTCAACATAACGGGAAAGGAGGTGGCCCCTGCAAAACTGGAGTCTAGTAACCCTGAGGGAGAAGCTGAGTCAGTAAAATACGAATGGATTCTCCATCATGATTTTGACGCCAAGACGCCAACCTTAATGAAAACGCCAACGCCTCCTAGTCCCGTTGTTACCGTTGAATCTCCAAATAGCAATGTGCGCTGCCTACGGATCCGAAATGGTCATTCAGGAAGTAGGATTATGAAACAGCGTGCCATCACGGGTAAGTAAAGTTTTTCAGTATTTTTCTAACAATTGGTTTGGTCAGTGGAACAGCGTTAACTGTTAACTTAGACAAAAAGTGCAAAGTAATCACGTTCATTCCTGTTCTGCATTTATCTATTTTCCATTGTTTGTCAAGTTGTAAATTGCATCATGAATCAGTGATATAGTTGGCAAACATTGTGGCAAGGACATCAGTAGCGGGAACGACGATGAGTGGTTGTGTGGACTTATCCAAGAACAGGAATTTGCGACTAAGAGTGTATGACGCAGTTAAATTAACATTGATAGGAAAAGAATTCTATGCATCACTACTAAGTAGCCATTATATTACATCCTTAGTTCTAATGTTCTAATGCAGGCAGGGATGAATAGATAACATAAGTAGGGTAACGTAACATTGAAAGAATTACGAGTCTCAATCTCTGTCTTGAAGTGGTCACTTGTGCAAAAATAAAATTAAGTATCGCAACTGGCAGATGTTCACTGGCTTGACTTCTCTACCTTCATGTGACCAACTTAATAGCTAAATCTCTGTCCGTTCTAAATTCTCAAAAGCCATCAGCCAATGCACACATTTATAGTTGATACAGTGATTTGTTTCTCTCTTGGAAACGAATTCTAGCCTAAAATAATGAGTCATGTTAATGTAATCAATCCGTTTCGTTTCGATATTTTATTTACACTATATTTAACTACAAGAAAGATGCATTACCAATATCCATTAGTCGACCTAGTCTCCAGTTCACTTCGGCTTGTCATATCTTCTGCTGGTAACATTTGAAAGAAAGAAACAGCATCCTGACAGTCTTATGCGATTCGGTTTGGCATACATTTGAAGTATTTACCACCATTCGCAAATATATCTTCAAGAACAACAGCTCATAAAAAAGAGAGCGGGCTACTGTTACTTTCTTGGTTGCATCATTCATTGTTTTTTTTTTGTCTTGGCCATCATCGCCACTAGGAAGAGTAAGTGAGCGAATAATATGCACGTGCATTGCAATTTTCTGCTCATTCAGAGAGAACAAACTACCTTGGCTTACTTACCTGGAAAAAAGTGAGAATGACTTTGTTGGATTAGTTTTGAGTAGGTAGTAGAGATTCGCAAACAGCTTGCAAAAGTATGGGATGGCGGTTATTTGCAATCCATTATCCAGGTATACAAAAGTTATACGAAGACTGGTTTCACTGGTGCTTGTTGCTAAATTTACTTAGTTAGTTCTGGTTCTATTTACCAACCTTGCTTAATTGTATTCTACTCACCAACTCACCTACATTCGCAAAGTTGGCATTATTCTTGTCCTGCAGATTTTTTCACAATGTGCATTCTACACTGAGTTAGCTATACATTTACTGTTGATTCAATCTCACCATCCAGCCAGGTGTTGCATTACACCACGCCATACTTCATTTCATCATTACAGTTTTCTTACTGCACGACTCATTCGCCGGCTTCAAAAATGTGCTCACCATGCTGCTTTGGTAATACCAACTTGGTATTTGCTAAAATGAAATTAAGGTAAAGAGAGAAGCAACGTTGAGGTGTGAAACGGTTTAAAGAAAGATGGTCATGTTTTCCACACCGGTTCCTTTTCTATGTTCACGTGAATTTCGTGAAGCAAAGTAAGTTGAGCAGATTGGAAGGGTTGCATTCTTAGCCAAGTCAGGTAAGAAATGGAAAAGGTGTGTAATATTTAGTTTGGCAAGATCAGAGCGCAATAAAACGTGTTGACGTTGACTGGGTTAGTTAGTCAAGGTAGTTTGCTTAATAAAATATTGACATGTGGTTCGAGTAAAGTTGGTCGTTTCCAGTTGGAGGGAAAAGTCTTACCTTGAGCCTTTCTTTTAATGAAACATGGCCCACGTTTGTAGTTTTCTTGAAACGTAGTAAAATAAAAAGCGAGGGAGAGAAAGAGCGTGAGACTGGCATAAGTTTTTAGCTTGGAAGGAAATACCTACTCACCTGGAACAATACAATGCATCATAACAGCAGATGTGAAACTGAGACTGAGGATTCATCATCAAAGATTTCCTGGATTCGTTCATGTCTTTCTTTCTTTTTACTCCGTCGTAGCGTTTGTTGGAGGACTTGTTGTTTATCATGTTTTTTTGCATCTTTGTAGTAAACACACTTAAATTCGGGAAGTTGAGTTTTTTGCTGGGCACTTGGTCTCCTTGAAATTGCGTATCACTCTACACCGTCAACATGCAAATTTATGTTACGCAATTCCAGAGAGCGGGCAAATTGTCATATGCATTTATCAACATAGCGTCATGCTTTGTTGCGAAAGAGGACAATGGGTTATCTAATTTTTAACCGGCTTTTGTTAAACAGTTAAATTGGCTAAAGCAATAAGCTATAACAAAACTGCGATAGGAATGAGTGAGATGTGATAAGAGTCTGTCATAGGAATGACGAATGAGTGAGCGAAAACTGGTGGTCTGCTCTTTTGTTAAACAGTTAAATTGGCTAAAGCAATAAGCTATAACAAAACTGCGATAGGAATGAGTGAGATGTGATAAGAGTCTGTCATAGGAATGACGAATGAGTGAACGAAAACTGGTGGTCTGCTTCGTTAGCTACATTACATTGGATTTGGTGTTGAAGCAGGAACCTTGATTTTTTCATTGCTTATTAATATTGTCTCATAAAATAAATGTCTTCGTCCTTCATCAATTTCTTGTATTCTTAACTAAATATTATGCGCTAACATTTACCGGCCGGTATGTATGTAGAGGAGTTATTTAGTTGTATGTAACACTGGTTAGCATAAATATCATAACCAAAGTAATTTGATTTTACCAACCCTCCTTTATCATATTATCATTAATATACAAATTATGTTCACAGCCACCAAAATCTTCGTTTGACTTTGTGCCGGTATGATAATGGTTGGTAACTTTATGAGATGACTTAGGTACTGTCTTATGCTAAGAGTGATGGCAATGGCTTATCGTTGCTGAGTCACTCATACAACTGATAACTTGAACTTCGAATGAAGTGAGGAATGGTCAAAATTCCACAAATCAAATAAATACAGCCGAACCATAAATTTAAATGAGGAGACTAGGTTAGTTATTAGGTGGGTTGGGAATGGTTTGGTTGGCAGTTTGCACAAGATGAATAGAATAGAATAAAATAGATTATTTAGTCAACAACCACCGCTAAAGTAATGATAAGGACAGAAGCTAAGCTCAAGCTCAAGCAGAGCAACAAAGTGAAGTGATTATTCATTTCATTTCATTATATTGCATTATCTCTCTTCCCTTGATTTACATTATCTCAACTTTAACCAAACTAATTTATGACATTATACGTTGAATAGGATATTGTGCACGTTTCGTCGGAATGGATGAAGGATAACAATGTTGGAGGGAAAAATGGGAAAATATTTGACATGTCTGTTGCCACTGACCAGTTATAATACTTGCATTTTACTTTGACTACCTGTGTAATAATTTGTCCTTTTTGTTTGAATTTACAGAGTTTGTCCAAGTGAGGAAGGGCGTGTTCAAGAACAAGAAGAAGAGCCAGCAATTTAATATTATTCCGAGTATTGTATACCAAGAGAATCCAGACACCATGTTAAGTCCAGAGTGCAATGCAATACTTTATAACCAAGAAATAATTAGAAACTGATCTAATTAACTTTATACCTTCGTCCTTTCTCTCATTTAAGTACTAGCATACTACAGAGTCCCAAAGTAAATATATTTAAGAGTAATAATCCTAACCTGCATCATTCTATGTCATTTTAATATTATTCCGAATATTATATGTATATCCAGAGAATCTAGATAATATTATGTTAAGTCCAGAATGTAATGCAATACATTATAATCAACTAATAAATAGGAATTGATCCAATTAACTAAATATTTCGCTCTTCTCTCATTCATTAACATGATACTCACCCCAAAAGTAAATTTATTTAGTAACTAACCGCATAATTTTTGTATAAAATTCCTGCAAAATTCCATCCTCACATTCCCAGAATTTGCACCGTGCGTAAATTCCACACCTTGTTGTCTTTTGCAGAGTTGTAGTCAAATCCGCAAATTAATTAAATCCGCATAATTTTGCACGTGAAAAGAAATCAGTCAGTCAAAGCTTGCACCTGTCCCTTGTCAAAATTGAATTAAGATTTGGCCCAACATCCTTATAAACTTATCCATAGGAGTCAGTGGGTAATTTCATTACAAACAAGCTGTAGAGACTGGAGCCGATAACGGAACCTCTCCTTAAACAATATGCATAGTTAAGGCTAGACTTTAAAGAAACCCAACTGATTCCAGGGCATGAGCAAGCATCTGTCTATCTGAATGGAGACATGGCACGGTAAATTTCTTAAATTTCTCAAAAACAGCGTCAAACCCTTTGATTTCTAGCCAAGGTGTTGGTTTGTTTCCCTGCTTCTGTTGAGCAACAATTTAGAAGAAGATGATAGTTTCAGGGAACAAAGGCTGTTTATTGAATTGTTCTCTAAACTTCTGCCAGTACCACACCTGCTTTTTTTGTCTTCACCTTTTAAGAGTGTGCCATAGACAGGGTTAGTCAAGTATGCGGGATTGAGTTTGTATGGTTTTATTTTATCACTTTGATTCTAACTGACACGGGTAAGCACTTAACAATATCTGGATGCCATGTGACACCATACGGGAAAGATTGTGGTTGACCATGTTCTATACTGATTATCAACATATTATCAAAGTCTGGACATGCTTATAATTACGTCTGCATTATTGAAGTGACCAAATTCTAAATTTTGGTCAGAGAGAAAACCGAGGAGACAGGTAAAGTATGCCAGAGGCTTTTTAATTGCTGTGTTCATCCATTGGGTGAAATATTGGGTTGATGTTGATGCCATCAACTTGATGGTTATCTTTAACAGTCTAAATCCTTCTTAGTGTTTGTCCTGCAAGATTTGGTCATAATCCGTGTTAACTGTGTGAGTAATTAAGGAAGGTTCAGCCAGCATATTGTCCACTATTAGCCAGGTCCTTAAAATACCAGAATTTGAGACAAAACCATGCTGGTGGAAGTTGCAAAGCTGAGATAAGCATCAAACGGATGGAGTGGGAGCAGGTTGTATAAAAAAAGGATGGCGTTAGGTGGATTTATTTTAGCAGAAAGTACTTCCACTTCCAGAAACAAATTCGTAATCCGGTCTTTAAAGGAAGGAAGTTGGAAGTTGGCCGAGTTTAATAAATGAGAGGGAGCGAGTGCGAGGAAGAAATTAAGACCAAATTAAATACACCTGCATCACATCCTCCTATTAACCCTATTTGGGTAGGGTTAATGAGGTAATTTGCGATGAGAGGTTCTTCCTTAGGAACTTATTGATAACTTCATTTACTCGGTATTGCTTTAAAAATGTTGATTAACACCAAATTATCCGTGCTATGCTATGAATACGAAATTTCTGACACACGCTTAAAAAGGGTAATGAAGCAGTAAAACTGGACTGGAGCAATATTGCCAATTAGTCAAGTACTAGGATACAAAAATATTGAAATTTACAAAAATTCCTAATCCCTTTAAAGAAACTAGTAACCCGGCACATGCCCTTCGTTAAGGATTTAAATTCCAATTGTAAAAAGAAGACTAACTTGATTTTTTTAACTTGTGTGCCAAGCTCTGGTTGAGGGTTCCCGTAATTAAGGTGCACGTACCAAACCCTAGTGAATGTTCTGGAGTGATTTCCTGTCTCGAGCCAACCACCCTGAACCTTCTTCAACCACGGTGCTTGACATGTGCATGGCATCAAAATATCCATCCCTTTTCCAAAACCTTTGTTCAAGGGAGGATGAGACTTTTTAGAACTTTAAAAACTTTTTAAAGCGTTCATGGTTGGAGAGAAGATGTTCGTTTTTTATTAATTGTTTGGGGTACAGCTGAAAACAAATGAGTGTCTGATTTAAAATTGTGTTGGAATAAGCAAAAGATTCAAAAATTTTGGAAAGTTTACAGAATTTTAAAGAAATCCTTTCCCTTCAGTAAACAATTTTGGTAGAGAGTGGCTCATATTTTAAAATACTGGAATCAAAGCAAACCTTGCTGAATGGCAAGAACTTTATCTGACAGCTCGTGGTCCAAAGTTCTCATTTCCTGTCCTTTTAATTCTCTTTAAAAAAATCAGATAATATTCTCCAACCCGTGGTTTGATGTTTAAGGTAGATTTTGCTTCAGACGCTAACTGAACTAGGTGCAGATTTATATTTGTGCTGCACTTGTTTAAGGATGAGCAACCAAGCTTCATTCCGCTTCTGGATGAAATTCAAGTCCTCTCCCTTCCTCCGGTCACTTAGGTATAGTTGGACTCCTTCCGGTCATCCAGTCATCCATGTGTGCGTGGTTTGGTTTTGGTGTGGTCTTGAATTGGTCTGTTGAGCAGGAAAATTCATTTATTTACCTATGTCTGCTTTTAAAATCTTAAAATATTGTATCTCCACAGAAGAGTGTGGTTTTAAAAGAAATATCTCGCTCTAAAATTTGTTTTGCTCTGCATTTACTGGTTACCTAAGAACTTGACACTATCCAAATAGTCATGAGTAAGAAACTAATGTATGAAAGTAGTTACATGCACGCAATTTGCGTGACGCAAAGAAATGTACATCTGTCTGATTCAGATCCACGGGAGTTAAGATACCCGCAGCAGGGCACTGGTCACTTTATTTCCACTACTCCACATTTTCGGATCCGATGTCCTGCGGTTCTTTAACACTTACAAAAGGATTGCACTGCAATTATTCAATTTCTATGAAAAAAACTCACATACTATTCAAATTCTGCTCTGAAAAAATGCATGCAATTGTAATCAAGTGTCCGGCTGCATGTTCTCCGTAACTAATTGATTTCAGAATTTAAAGTGTTACAGTTATTCGGAGTGAAGATGACAGCACAAAAAATGTTCAAGTGACCTGGTTCATGAATGACGACATTTTTAACTTGTATGCATTCTATTGGAAATCAATCGAGCATACCGAACCCCAATTGGGCAGGAGTGGACTTAACTTGAGTCTCATACCAGATATTATTTGGTATGTGACAATGACGCCATTGTAACGGAATGAAATGACACTTGAGTGTCAATCTGTCGGTTGGTATAAGTCATTGGGTTAAATAGCACGTGCTGGAAATTGTCGGTTGGTAACAATGATTCCAGATTGTTGGAAAGGAACTGGTTAATATGGATACTTAACAAAATGTCCATGATTGGGATGAAAATGGGGAAACGAATGATACTAGGTTATGATAGTTTTAAGATCCTGGTTAAAGATATTATTGAAAAGAAAAGGTTGTCGTAATAATTAATTTAT